>JAJJMC010009630.1:246829-329256 GCA_023531435.1 Papaver californicum
TCCAATCCTACCAAGACTATCAATTTAAAATTTCAAATACATTTTTCCTCCAACAATTCAACATGAAAATCATTTTCTTGCGACTTCAATTTTCTTCTGTTTCCCTCTTCTTTTTTTTTATAAAAAAAGAAGATTCATTGAAGAATTACTGAGTTACATGGACATAATCTTTCTTCAGATCAAGGAGAACAAAGTTTGTTGGTAAATACCAATGCGTAAAGTTTAAAGTGCCAAAAATTAAACTAGTCCTAGCATACTTTGCAAGAGTATCTGCAACTGAATTTGTTGTTCTTTTAACAAAAGAACACTTCCATTTCCTTAACTTATGAAACAGTCTTGTATGAGACTGCATGTAGTCCAAGGTGCAGACACTACGAGCCTTTAAAACATTCGTACTGTCTCCTTCAAGGTGCAGACATTAAATCCCCTTCGAAATTGCCGATTCAATTGCGTCCACTCTCAGCATTGTCTTGTTCTTCATTCTTATAAAATTATCGAAGACTCTAAGTTGGTATTTTTAGAAGGTTTTGAAAGTTTCATCCTAAGAGCATGGGCTATGAGATTGAATGTTTTCACACTTCATCTTTTTCAAAACCAAGTAGTAGAGGGGTGAAGTAGTATGTGCTTCCGCGTCTATGGGAGTAGTCTTTGAACAGTAGATGGCAGAATAATATTGTTTGTGAAAAAAATAACCAAAACAGCAAACAGTTTGACGTCCATATTATTTTTTATATTTTAGTTTTTTTCTGAAGCATATTTTAAAACCAAGAGGAGTGATTATGTTTTAGTGGTTAACCTATATGACAAAAATGTTGCTATTAAGAAATTAAAGAGGAGAGAGAATGTTCGGATTTTTAGGAGTGTCTAAGGTTCAAAGATCATCTTCTCGCCGGAGCAGAGAAGAGTTCAGGGATGAAGATCTGATCAGCATGGTGATCAGGGTGTGAAGGAGCAGGGATCTAAGGAACTTATTGATATGGCGAAAAATTGGGTGAAGTTGTTTGAGGGAGAAAAGAATTGACTATTCATCATTTTTGGAGTCTAAAAAAGATTATGAAGCTGGGTGGATTTCAGTTTCAAGTAAAAATAAATCTCGATCTTCTGCTAAGTCCCTAACGAATCTCTAAGAGTTTAATGTGAATACAAGTCTTTTGTGTTTTCAAATCTTTCTGGTGGGATCAAAGAAGAAACCAGAAATAAGAAACGCTTAATTCAATTTACTCTTAAACGAGAATCTGTTGGATGGCTGAAAAAACATCATGAAAAAAGCGTAAAAGAAAGAGTTTTATGGGGGGCTGGTACTGGGAATCTCCAAAAGGAATGGAACCTGTATTTCTTGTTCGTGATCAAAACAAATATGGAGAATACATTCGCTTAGCTTCAAAAATTAACAACCGAAAAAATCTAACTCATTTTCCAGCAGAAAAAGGTGCAAAAAGATTGTCTCGTTTTATTCAAGGTTTTGAAAACATTATGGATTTTCAAACACCAGCTGCAGAGAAGATGTAAAACAAGAACAAGTCAACTGAGAATTCTTCAGTATCCAAAAAATCATCTGATAAATCTACGGATTTAGTGATCAATAACGGGAACTGGGATCAAGCATTAGTTATCGAATGTGTCAGGTTCGTGGAGTCGAATTGGTAGAGCTATTGCAAACAGATTTTTTATTGAAAATGTTTTTGATATCTTTCATTTTGAAGATAATAAGGATTTACTTTTTTTATCTATGAATGACAAAAACACGATGATCAATAGAGGCCTCTGGGCATTCGAAGGAATGTCTATTCGTCTTTATCCATGGTGGTTTGGTTGAGGTCCACTCATTGACTCTTCATTGGAAGATGCCTTAGAAATTCGTATCAAAGTTCAACATCATGATTAGACAATATCCACCTTCTTATTTCATTATTATGGAATATCTTTTCCAATTCAGGTGAAGCTGTTTAACGGAATTCCTGGCCATTCTCATCATCGAATTAGGGTTTCGATAATAAATTTTGTTTTTCCATCGCCAACAAAATCTGTGCTAGGACAAATAAGAAAAAAATAATACAAAGTTCTAAATCGGATGGCTGAGTTTGTCTCATTCAAAACAAATACTGACTTATTCTCGTAAGAAAATTGGGAAGGAAAAATTCGTGCAAGCAGATAAAGGAAAGTCTATTGGAGCTGAGATGGATTTTTCAAATTTGAATTTGGATTTTGTCACGAAAAGAAAAGGGGATAAGGGTACTGTTTTCAAATCCAGATGCGTCTACTTCAAATTCGAACACAGATCCGGAGATAGTTCTTACTTCTTTTGGGCCTACGAATTAGGGTATTCGTAATAAGTTTTCGATTCCAAATACATGTACAACTGATTTGGTAACTAATTTTTCATCTAAAACGGAGGTCGATGAATTTTTGAAGCAAGCTGTCTCTATTCTATATCTTCAAAAGGTGGATGCTAACAATGAATAATTCATCAATCCAGATTCTTCTATTATCATTCATAATTCATTTTCAAATGAAAGTAACAATCAACATAGTGATGTTTTTTCTTCAGTTGAGAATTAACTCGATGAATCACAAAGTGGATCCTATCCTACTTTCCCAATTTGATTAAACTTTAACCCAAATGGTAGATATTGGTTCAAAATTGGGTATGTATGCCAAAGGAACACAAGAAGAATCAAATGATATTACGATGGAAGCCATTAAACAACATTTGTTGAAATTTGACAAGGAAAGACACAACTCTTCTGTATTGGTTTAAGGTTTTCAGTTTTATGGATTTCAAAATTATATGCTGGAATGTTCCGTATCTGCAAGAAACTGCAACTGTTAAAGCAGAAGTTGCGCATATAGAGTAATAATGAATTTGGAGATTTGGACAAGATAGCCAATAATAGTTGTTCAATCATAATTGATGATATGTTAAATGAATATCGATCATATGTTGGGAAGGAATTTTAATCGCAAGATATATGACTTTTTATCATTGTTATGCACTTATAATAAAAATGACGGGTTTAGTATCAGAAAACATATACTTATTTTTATCTCAAAGTAGTACTAAGGACAATAAAATCATTTTTTTGCCTATGTCAAGATAAATGTGATACTAAGCTAAGTCCTTTGAACAATTAAACATGAAGCAAACTATTAGTAGAACACAGTCCAAAGCAAGTGTGATTACAAGAAAAAAAAAAGATATATGGGTTGTGTTGTACGTTGTAGAATAACACAACCATCCATTGTATCTCCAAACAAATCGCAGAAGCTAAAGTCATTAAGGATATACTACTAGAGGTTATGAACAAGATATTGCCAATTTTCATATGGCAGGAAGAAAAACAAATTTTGCTATGAACTTTTGGCACTTGGTTTTGGTGGAGTTTAGAATGTTGAGTTTACTACAAAAAAATAATAACTATTTAATGAAATAAGTAATGTTATAGTTAAAAATAGAAGTGCATAGGTCGTACTCGATTACTTTGAGTATCAGCAGACAAAAAAATCTATTGCTACAATTTTATGCAAGTTGATTCAAAAGGAAAAATAACTAAAAAAATTCGGGCAGATACTAGATCACGGGTAGACTACTACCATGTTGGAAATGTTGTATGCTTTGATCCTACTTATTATACAAATACATCATGCATTTTGTTCTTATAGTAGGATTCAATTCTCATTAGCATACTACTTTATTCAAGGGTGTCTTACTATATTTTGAATAGGAGGAATCATTCAATTGGATTATGAAAACATGGATGAAATCAATGCATGGTAAACAAGCAAAGATTATTTTAACAGATCCAGAATCGACTATACCGGATTTTGTTCGAGGTATTTTTCCAGGTAGGCGTGTTTGTTATTGTTTATGGCATACAAGTGGACTTGCGAGTAAGAATTTATTTCATGCAATTACAATGATGCGTACCTGACAAAATAGTTCGAACAACGTCCGTTATATAACTGATTTTTCATCTATAAAAATAACATTTGGTTGTTTACCATGCATTAACTTTATCCACGTCTTCGTAACCCAATTGAATGAATTTTTCAGATTCAGAATGTAGTAAGGCATCCCGGAATAAAATAGTATTGTAATGATGTTTGACTACTAATATAAGAACAAAAAAATTACATATCTATTTGCATAATGATTAGGGTCAAGTATACAACATTTCCAAAATGACATTAACTCATCATGATCCAACATCTGCTCGAAAAAAAATTAATCATGACTTCTTTGAACGTATCGTGCATGGCTTTACATTGTTGACAGTTGGTATAGTAAAATCGGTGGAGGTGATTATCTGGTGTGCATCTGAAAGACTCTACGTAATCTATGCAACAAACCACATGTACATCACGTAGCTCATCGAACAATTGATCGAGTCCTTGATTCAGATCCATCCTCTTATTTCTCTCTTATTGACTGTTCTTCGCTACGTTGTTTTTGTGTATTGAGAAGGAGAGTAATCGTCCTAATATAATGATCAAGGTTCATTTACTCTTCTACCAAACAATCCGCCACATGTTACATTTATACACAATTAATACATATCTCAACACACTTGTTGAGAGAAATGATGAGACACATAGACAACACATCAAGAGAAGTAAATTCGTTGAGACCTAATACCACTTACTTGTGGTCACTTTACAACCATCAAGATTCGACATAATGTCACATAGAGTAGGTAATGACATACACATAAAATACACAAAAATCTGTCAAATCTATTTAGCACACGGTTTGAATAGCTCTAATTACCTGAATATTTATTCAACCACTATTAAGATAACTATTCATACCAAGTATACGTGACTCAATCATCCATAGTCTCTTTCCATGACGTGTTATACCAAAAAGGTTAAATGTGATCGTCTCTTTAGGATCCAAAACCCTAGCTAGCATAAAGACACGAATGTAATATATGCCTCCACGAATCCTTACATAAAATCCTAGAGTATTTTCTAGTTGAGACGGTTATTCCATCGTACATCCAAGGATGTTCCAAAGCTATGTAGAACCGAATTTTTTCAACACTCCTAAACAAAAGTCTATGTGTATTTGTATGTAAAAATCACAAATAATAGTCACAATCACATAAAAAAGAACATGAAACCAAACATCCAAAAGTCTATGTATATTCGATATCTTTGAATGCATCGTGCATGGATTCACATTGTTGATAGTCGGTATAATAAAATCGGTGGAGCCGATTATCTCGTGTTTATCTAAAAGACTCTACGTAATCTATGCGACGAACCACATGTATAACACGTAACTCATCGAGCAATTGATCGAGTCGTTGATTCAGATCCATCCTCTTGTTTCTCTCTTGTTGACTGTTCTTCACTACGTTGTTTTTGTGTATTAAGAAGGAGAGTAATTGTCCTAATACAATGCTCATGGTTCATTTACTCTTCTAGCAAACAATCCGCCACATGTTACCCTTATACACAATCAATACCTATCTCAACACACTTGTTGAGAGAAATGATGAGGCACATAGACAACACATCAAGAGAAGTAAATTCGTTGAGACCTAATATCACTTACTTGTGGTCATTTCACAACCATCAAGATTCAACATGATGTCACATAGAGTAGGTAATGACATGCGCATCAACACACAAAAATCTGTCAAATCTATTTAGTACACGGTTTGATTAACCCTAATTACCTGATATCTATCCAACCACTATTAAGATAACTATTCACACCAAGTATACGTGACTCAATCATCCATAGTCCCTTTCCATGACGTGTTATACCAAAAAGATTACGTGTGATCGCATCTTTAGGAAGCAAAACCCTAGCTAGCATAAACACACGAATGTAATATATGCCTCCATGAATCCATACATAAAATCCTAAAATATCTTTTAGTTGAGACGGCTATTTCATTGTATATCCAAGAATGGTCTAAAGCTATGTAGAACCGACTTTTTTCAACACTTCTAACCAAAAGTCTACGTGTATTTTGCTATACTTTCAACACATAAAAATGTGTTGCTAATACTATGCATTTGTGACATTTTGTGCGTCGCATATATATAGTGTTAGCTAAGTAAAAAAACAGTGTTAACATATTAATTGCGATATTCGTGTTGCCTTCGGTAAATAAATTTCCAACTATTTATTATTTGAATACAAAAATCATATTTTTTCTTTAGTGTGAAAAATACATTTTTAACCGTCTTAACTTGCCACAAAGTTAACATGTTATCCATTTATCCACTAAGTAAATATCTTTTCTTAAACCCATTAATCATTCACCAACATGTAACCGTCTTAACCTGCCACACGAATTAATAGGTTACGCATTAACCTTTTTTTTTCTCAAAGTCCCGTCTTTAAGTTTTGGTCAAAAAAAATCCTTCCCTTAATAAGTTGTTTCCATATATTTGTCTGAGAAAAGATTTTATCTTTTTTTCCATTGTTTTTTGTTTGCTTTTATATATCTAGTACGGTATTCCTTATTCTTATTGTGAAACAAAAATATTTCGATGGAAAAATTGGACAAAATCATATATCTAACATTATCTAACATGGTAAGTTATAGACCGTTCATTTTTTTTTAACTTTTAGAGATGTTTTTTTTTATATATTAGTTTCTCTGCTACTTGAGAGTCTTTAGATATTGGAACTTTTTTTGTAGTTGATCTAATCAGGTAATAGATAAGGGGATGAAACATAAGAATAGTCTCAGGGGTAAGAAGTTGAAAATCTAATCTATTTTCTATCTGTTTCCTTAGATCTATCAAAATCATTACTTATTTGTATGGGATTTTGTTTTCTTTTACTGTGTATAGGTGGAATTCCTTTTACTGGTAACCGGTAAGCAAGACTACTAACCCTCTTTGAAGAGAAAAGGGAATTTATTTGATTCTCATTGTCCAAGAGCCAATTTCAACTTGAAGAACCAATTCGAGATTCAGAGCAACAACACCTAGTATGAGGATTGACATCAAAATTTGGTTGTCAAAGTTATTACGCTTTAATTATTAAAGAAATCACTTTTAGATCTTAAATATATGAATGTTTGGCTCAACAAAATTTGGATGTATTGAGTATTTCATGTACAAATTCTATTGCTTATTTATAATGTTTAAATTGTAATTTTTGTTAATTGGAAATTAAATGATCATTTTCTGTGTTCAACTTTATTAATGGCATGAAATAGTGTTCGCTCATGACCTTATTCAATTAGCGCACAATTTTTTTATTTATTTTCGCAGAACCAACAAACTATTATGAATATTGTCATTTCTAAAATACATTATTATTAAAAAATGCCATACAAATAATTTAATTAATAAATTGTAAAAAACTTTTCAACACATAAATCATTTTTGACGTAAAAAATATATCTGTGGTAGAAAATGGTGCTACAAAAGCCCCTCTGCATAAGTGACACTAAAAGCGTTGAACGGATTATTTACGACACGTCCTTTTATAACGTATTGACCGACAAACAATAAACGCCACAAGAATATATTTGTGACGTAAAATCAAATATTTGTGACGTTATTTTTCATTGGAAAAAACATGTTTTGTTGTAGTGATTTATACGACGAACCACATGTATAGCACGTAACTCGTCATTCAGATTCATTTTCTTGTTTCTCTCTTGTTGACTGTTTTTCACTATGTTGTTTTTGTGTATTGAGAAGGAGAGTAATTGTCCTAATATAATGCTCATGGTTCATTTACTCTTCTACCAAACAATCCGTCACATGTTACCCTTATACACAATCGATACTTATCTCAAACACTTGTTGAGATAAATGATAAGACACATAGACAACATATCAAGAGAAGTAAATTCGTTGAGACCTAATACCACTTACTTGTGGTCACTTCACAACCATCAAGACTCAACATGACGTCACATAAAATAGGTAATGACATGCGCTTAAAAAAAATAAAAATCTGTCAAATCTATTCAGTATACTGTTTGAATAACCTTAATTACCCGAATATCTATCGAACCACTATTAAGATAACTATTCACACCAAGTATACATGAATCAATCATCTATAGTCTCTTTCTCTGACGTGTTATACCAAAAAGGTTATGTGTGATCTTTTTAGGAGGAAAACCTAGCTAGCATAAACGCATAAATGTAATATATGCCTCCAAGAATCCCTACATAAAATCCTAGAGTAACTTTTAGTTGAGACGATTATTCCATCGAATATCCAAAGATGGTCCAAAGCTATGTAGAACCGACTTTGTTCAACACTCCTAAATAAAAGTCTACGTGTATTTTTATGTAGAAATTATAAATAATGGTCACAATCACATAAAAAAGAACAAGAAACCAAACATCCAAAAGTCTACGTGTATTCGATCTCTTTGAACGCATCGTGCATGGTTTCACATTGTTGATTGTCGGTATAATAAAATCGGTGGAGCCGATTATCTCGTGTACATCTAAAAGACTCTACGTAATCTATGCGACGAACCACATGTTCAACACGTAACTCATAGAGCAATTGATCGAGTCGTTGATTCAGACCCATCCTCTTGTTTCTCTCATATTGACTGTTCTTCACTACGTTGTTTTTTGTGTATTAAGAAGGAGAGTAATTGTCCTAATATAATGCTCATGGTTTATTTACTCTTCTACCAAAAAAATCGCCACATGTTACCCTTATACACAATCAATACCTATCTCATCACACTTGTTAAGAGAAATGATAAGACACATAGACAACACATCAAGAGAAGTAAATTCGTTGAGACCTAATGCCACTTACTTGTGGTCACTTCACAACCATCAAGACATAACATGATATATCCAAGGATGGTCCAAGGCTATGTAGAACCGACTTTGTTCAACACCCATAACTAAAAGTCTACGTGTATTTGTATGTAAAAATTACAAATAATGGTCACAATCACATAAAAAGGAACACGAAACTAAACATCCAAAAGTCTACGTGTATTCGATCTCTTTGAACGCATCGTGCATGGTTTCACATTTTTGATAGTCGGTATAATAATTTCGGTGGATCCGATTATCTCATGTGTATATAAAAGATTCTACGTAATCTATGCGACGGACCATATGTATAGCACGTAACTCATTAACAATTGATCGATTCGTTGATTCAGATCCATCCTCTTGTTTCTCTCTTGTTGACTATTCTTCACTACGTTGTTTTTGTGTATTGAGAAGGAGAGTGATTGTCCTAATATAAGGCTCATGGTTCATTTACTCTTCTACCAAACAATCCGCCACATGTTACCCTTATACACAATCAATACTTATCTCAACACACTTGTTAAGAGAAATGATGAGACACATAAACAACACATCAAGAGAAGTAAATTCGTTGATACCTAATACCACTTACTTGTGGTCACTTCACAACCATCAAGACTCAACATGATGTCACATAAAGTAGGTAATGACATGCACATCAAACACACAAAAACTGTCAAATCTATTTAGTACACGGCTTGAATAGCCCTAATTACCTGAATATCTATCCAACCACTATTAAGATAACTATTCACACCAAGTATACGTGACTCAATCATCCATAGTCCCTTTCCATGATGTGTTATACCTAAAAGGTTACGTGTGATCGCCTTTTTAGGAGCCAAAATCCTATCTATTATAAACACACGAACGTAATATAAGCCTCCACGAACCCCTACATAAAATCCTAGAGTATCTTTTAGTTAAGACGGTTATTCCATCGTATATCCAAGGATGGTCCAAAGCTATGTAGAACATACTTTGTTCAACACTCCTAACCAAAAGTCTACGTTTATTTTTATGTAAAAATTACAAGTAATTGTCACAATCACATAAAAAAAAACATGAAACCAAACGTCCAAAAAACCACAATTTGCACCGTAACACATATCTAATTTTTTTTTATCAACTATTATTTCAATAAATAAGGAGGCTTCTTTAAAAGGTCGGCAACAATGAAAACTGCCTCCTATGAACAAAGTTTATGACACGTCTACAAAAAAACATTAACTATTATTTCAATAAATAAGGAGGCTTCTTTAAAAGGACAACAGTAATGGAAATTGCTTCATATGAACAAAGTTCATTACATCCATTCGATGATAATGGATCTTAAATAAAACCATTGGTACGAAAACAATCTGCCCAGCGTCCTCTCCTCTTAATATCTGAGCTCTGATTATCTTACCAGATATTGCTCTTATTAAAAGTTGGCTTCCATTAGGTACATTAGCAGCCAACCTCCTCCTAATAACAAATATTATCATCCCCACCTTGACCACAGTGCTGCGACACATTCACAAACTCCATGTTGTATAGGAATTCTGCAGTACAATCAGAAGAACCACTATTTATTGTATCCATGCTCCTGAACTCGTGTTCTTGAACAGGTTCTTCAAGAATCATGGACACACTCTTAACCTTTCCTAGGGATGCACGAAAAAAAACATGTATACAGAGGTTATCCCTAAACCTAGTGCAGAAATGTAAACATAGGTATGGAACTAAAAACCCTAGTGTATGAGAGGTATATGTATAATCCTCCGAATTTTACATAATGAGCAGTGTATATGTACCATATTTTTTTTAAAATGTATTAATGGAAATAAATTGTATTTCCTCTACCAAAATCTATATTTTTACATATTTTCTCCAATAGAATATATCTAGTGTAGATTTTTAGTTGTATTTTCAACATGTGTATCAACTACCGACCACCCATCCTGGTACACATGTAACTCGATAAGTATACTTATCATACATCCAAACGAACCAATAGAAATAAAAATACTAAATATAATATTTTACCTTATTAGTATGATTATTTCATACTCCTTGATTAGATCATCAATCAATGCATAAATTCCCAACCACTTATCCTGGCACCTCACGTGCAAGTGTTATTTTTTCAGGTTGCAGTACCGTACACCTACCATATTTTTAAAAGAACTTATAAGGATGAGATCCTATTAACCCCGATACAATGTATTTCTTACACATCCCACTCAATGATAAAATACTTGTTGCACCTATCATGCAACCTTAGCCATGAACCAAAAAATTATATTCCATGTAAAAAATGTTACCTATCCCTACGTCGTAGTCTTCCCCATAAAATACAAACAACTTTAGGAAAGATATAGCCCTTGCAGTTTTGTCAGGTAAAAATCCACAATTTTACATAAAGAAGACAATCACGTGGCTTCGAGGGTTCATACAACCAGGAGAGACCAAGAACAACGAAGTAGTTATGTTTTACGCACTATATACTGGCATAGATATTTGTAATTTGATCCCTCACAACAGTAATACGAAAGGTGAATAAAATATACATACAAAGAAAATAAAGAAGAATAAGATATATAATCAAAGCAAATAAATAAGTGTATCCCAGAATCGCACATAATTCAGATAACCAAAGCACATTTAACTCCTAAGACTGACTAATAAAGCGTTACTACTGAAATAGTATAGTTTGCCTACAAAACTAACAACCAAAAAAACTTAACACGTGCGAATAACTAAACATCATAGCCGTCCAAGAAGCAAAAAAAACATAACCAAGACAGGTGGGAACTCCAAAAGAACTATAAATAATATCTAATTGTCATAGTTGAATGCACTGGTAAATGTTTCCCACTAAACATCGGCAATGGGTGTCACGCTCTTATGAATCTTCTTTGATGGTGTGCTGGGGGAGATCCCACTTGCATCCTTGCTCATACCCCTTTTTCGATTAGCCGGGAAGAGCGAACTCAAAGTCTTTTCTTCGTTGCAGCAACCACCCTGCAATTGCACGTATATTAGTCGGCGTATTCAAAAGACTAAACAATTAACACGTCCACCTTATTAGCAGATTTTGGAGGTTACTTTTTGGATCTCGGCATCGGGTATAAAAATCTTCAGAACAGTAAAATTATCGGATTGGTGTTCAACATTATACGCCGTAATCATTAATGTGAAAACCAAAGTCTTTCCCTTGACTCGATCAAATAACTTCACTGCCTTTTCCTCCTCATTAAGCTACAATATATAAGATAGACACAGTGAGAATGACACCAGCATACAATACAAAGACAGCGAACAGGTCGTGCAAAAGACACCTACCTTTTCCAGGTGTTCCATGCGCTGCAGATGTTCCTTTGCACCATATTTCATCAACCTCTCTGCCACCACCCCATCACTGCAAAAACTGCATTCGTGGCTTTTTTTGTCCACTACCCTCAAATTTAAAATGTACCTACAACCCCGTAAACCATTGGTTTAAAACACAAACCACATAATTGGTACAACAAAATGTACTGTTTACTTACCTTGGGATGGTCTCTACCCATTCCTTGGCACACTTACTGCAGCGTGGATTATTGTTCTCGAATTTGACCTTTTTCTTACACTCCTTGCAGGCCATGTAGTTCTAGTCTCGACCCTCAACCAAACCAAGTGTCATGGCTTCGCAAGTGAAAGTAGTGTCCTAGATAACATTTTCAGCGTGCACCATGGAATTAGCCAAAAATTAAATGTTCACGTCAATACCCATAAATAATGTTTGGATAATGTACCAGATGTTCCAGCTACAATACGTCATAGGTTATTTACCTTACTCTCGTTGTATTGAAGCTTGTCAGTTTCTTCCTGTATAGTAAGTTTATTCTCATTAGGATCATCTCCCTGGGCAACCTCAATTGTTTCAACAGGAACATGTTCACTGCGGAGCCTATACAAAACATTATAAGACAACAAACATGTACACAAATATACAAATGTAACCACCGTCATCCACTTACAATTTTTGAAACTCATGGACCTCTGGTACATCCAAATTAACGAAGACATTCGATGCGAATGACGTAGCAAGGAAAGTCTTGCCTACAAAACCAGGGTAATGTTAGATACACACGACATCATTGCTTCAACTAAGAACATAACGAAGATCTAACACACGGATTATTTACCTAGATGTTCCCTTACAAACACCCTTGTAACTATAACAATTACTGGACCAACACTATCAGCTCCTATCATTTCATCATGTAATATACTTGTCAATTCAGCCTACAAAGTCACCATTATGTTGATACCACTGTATTAAAATTGCACCAATTATCCAAGGACATCCACATTACCTAAATAACATAAGTTTATACATCAATATGACATATTACCCTGGATTTTTGATTACGATTTCTCTCATTGGAACCTCCTCATAGCGCTTCTGATTTTCAACTGGTTTCATAACGACAGTTGACGCAGCCTTCAACTTCCCAATAGCAGCTGCAATACATTGCTTGATTGGATATCAAGATAACAAATAAAAAAATAACAATAACAAACATAATTTAAAGTATGCCCAAATAACCTCACCTAAATAATACATAATGTTATCTTTTTTCAGATACGCAGTTGCGAGATCAATAAACTCAAACGTTTGCACCGGAAAACTTGAGTGATCACAAGATAATAGGAGAACTTTAGTAAATTTGTTTAACTATATATTGTATCTGTATTCAACGATTCTATAATCCCCTTTGGCTCCAGAGAGTGAACCTTTCAATAAAAAATACTTTTCCTTCATGTAACTGACATTCAAACAATCTTATGTTTTCGGCCTTGACCTTGCCGTGTATCTGAGTTCGCTAAGGGAAAAGAACAATACAAAATAACTAATGTAACCCAGATAAAAGACCCATTAATAAAAATAAATCCTAAAAACAAATCTAGGGTTTTACATGTTCATCCATCAGATGTAACTCCAATCCATATATTTCACCTGTCTTTGGATTTCCAGACTTCCATAACTTCAGGATCTTCACCTTGATTATCTTTTGAAGAACATTGTCCTTTTCAAGTTCCTCTAACGGAGTATACGCGGTCCTTTCCTCCATTACAAAGACAGAAAATATGCACCCAATACATAGTCATACAGAGAACATATAGATTAGAATATCAATAGACCTATTAGCACGCATTGTAAATAATTCTACAACACATGAATAATAAATACTCATAAAAACAGGCAAGCAACAACACAAATGTAACACTAAAAATTAGGCTGCAATGATAATACTACGTAGACCACTACATACCTAGGATTTTCTTTTGACTGTTATATGCCATTACAGTAAATACTGCAAAAAAACACACAAACAATTTAGCCGAGAGCGCTGCTTGATTAATAGACTATCAAATATACATGTACAGTAGCTCCAAGATCAAGTACCTCTATAGAATATGGGAATCAAAGAGAAAAAATAGCATATATGAATAAAAAAGATGTAATATTTGTGATTGTATACCACCTACCCGCTATTTATATGGGTTGTAAAAACCCGCGTCCAAGTATTACCAAAAATATATGAATTATATTTCCCAAAAAGCATATCACCAACTTATATGGATCTACCATGTCTATATGGAATTTAAGCCAATATTATAGCATATCCAGATTATAAAATGAGTATAAACACACACCAAATATGTATATATATATATATATATATATATATATATATATATATATATATAAATATGTATTTATACCAAAACTTCCCTCGTCTAGTGTCACAGACCGGAAAATTCCGCCCCCGGCGCGGTGCACTGGGCAGGCCAGAACTCTCCGAAGTGCGGCTTTAAAGACAGTAACCAGATCTTAAAGCTTAACTTCTCGCTGGAAAATGCAGGTAGATTTTCCTTTCCAAGCATGCTTTGCAAGCATGATACTCGAAACGTAGTTTCCGTACCATTTCAACTCACTCTTCTTCCAATTTTTCCAGAACAAGGGGTAAGGCCATAAAAGCCAATGGTGATGCCTTTGGCATGCATCACTTGCTTACGATCATTCATCCAGGCCTAAGTCATGCCTTGGACTAGCGCATAGGCTATTTCAATCCTAATTTCCAATTCCTTAACTCTTCTTTATCCATGCGTTGGAGCCTGCACTGATCTTGCTCTTGCCAAGGGTACAACCAGGCATATTCCGTCTCATGCCAAACGGTTGATAGGAAGTATAAACAATGCATCTAGTGGAATTGCAACTACCTCTTCGAGTGTGGCAACAATCATCTCTTGACTTGGCATTGCCGAGCCAGATGATACGAGTTACCATAATGTCGCAATCACTTCTAAATTAGATGATATGAGCGACAAGGTGTTGCACCTCAATGCATTGCATTGTTCCTTCCTACGTACCCAACCCGTACCTTGAAGGGATCAATCATGACCGTAGTTCATCCGAAGTGTCAATTTGAAAGGAACAAGCAACTTAAGCCTATTAAGGCAAAGCTAACATCGATTCCAACTTCGTTGCAAGGCCAAAGGCCAAAGGCCAAGCAAAGCCTAGTCCGTATAGGTCAAGGGACTTTCGCAAGGTATGCACCAACTTGTGCATAACTATCGCTACATAGTATGCAAATATGCATTCTCGAGTGTACAATACAATTGAATGATGCTTTCGCATAATTCAAGCTTTATCGGCTAAGCTACAAGCATATTGACGCTTATGCATCAAGTATGCACCAATGTATTGGCCATGTCGCATATATTTGCATTATCGCTCATGCACATTCGACAAAAGCTCCCTCCCTATATATGTCTTAAGCGCATTTTCATATTTTTGGAAAAGAAGGGTAAGGGATATCCATTTATTGCACATTAGGCAAATCCGCCAACTGATTAGCATCGCTAGGCAAATCTGTCAACTGGTTAGTATAGCTAAGGCAATTCCGCCAACTGGTTAGTATCGCTAGGAAAATCCGCCAACTGGTTAGCATCGCTAGGCAAATCCGTCATCAGGTTAGCTAGCTGCCAAGCTAATCCGCCATCTGGTTAGCACATCCGCTAACTGGTTAGCATGGCTAATCAGCAACTCCTCCCTATATATGTCTTAATCACATGTCCACATATTTGAAAAAGAAAGGTAAGTGACATTCACTAACTGCATTTTGACTAAAATGACTATTTTGCCCCTCGTTCAAAAGTTGATGAATATGACTTTTCACTTCAATTATAAAATGACCGTTTTGCCTATAATGTATAAAATTACTATTTTACCCCTGAGTGAACATTTTTGTCCCTGGTGTGTAAAATTATTTTACCCATGAATGATTGTTTTGTTCCTGATATGTAAAATTACTATTTTACCCTTGAGTGACCGTTTTGTCCTTGATATGTAAAATTACTATTTTACCCTTGAGTGATCGTTTTGGCCTTAGTGTGTGAAATTACTATTTTATGCATACTCGGGTATGCATCACGGCACAATAGTGCCTCAGCACTATGATACGTTCTCGGGTACGTGTCAAGGCTATTTGTGCCTTTCCCGTATAAGGGTCATTTTTGACTTGTGATGTATTCTCGAGTATGCATCACGCATAGTAGTGCCTTAGCGCCAATGCATCCACACCCTGATACATTTTTAAGTAAGTTTTATAAACTTAGGATGAAGCTTTATCCCATATAATAACGCGTCTCTGAGCAAGCGTCATATAAAAATTACGGATGTTACATCTAGTTTATACCATTTGACTCACCAAAAAAGATGCCATCTATAAGATTGAGCTATCCGCATAATATACGTTAGAAAGACGTGTATCCGCTAATTCTCTCTAGACTAAAACTACTCTGGACCATTGAATTTTCACCAACAAATTTTTACACCGTGGCATCATTTTTATAAACCCAACACACGTAATATTCATGCTTAGACACCATTCACCACCTTTCACCCAACCTTGCCACTGTCCACTGCATGTTGCTAAACTGTTAACGTCGAAATGAAGCTGGTTGCATAACCTGGCATGGACACCTAAACCCACACCTGCCAGTTTGTTAGAACTTTATCTTCAACTGCATCATCATGTCCCGTGATTCCCATAGCCAGCAAACATGTGTAACACGACATCAATCCCAGACTACCGTTTTCAGTTACATACACTCATTTACGCCAAATGGAATTCTCTAAAATGGGACACGAACATTTCCAAACATACGAAGACTAAAAAATTAATATGCAGAACTACTCAGAAAAAGAAGAATTTAGAAACAAGACCAGCAGACCCAAAGATCGTACACACTAATGATGTAAAATATATAAATTCCTCTATTAATATAATAAGAATACCTTTGGGTCGGCCGACAGAACGTATACAAACCCCCCTGCATAACTACCACCCGAATGTCATCTACTTGAGAGGAAACGCACCAATAATAACATCATTGAGAGCATCTAATTAGAACACAATATAAGATATATCGAAGAATGAGTTATTATGATTCTTTAAAAAAATGGGAAACCCCCCAACAAAAGATAAATTCCGTTATGCAATAAATTCCACAACGAATCGAAGCACTGAAAACCTATAATAGTCAGAGAAACCTGGCCCATACCAGTACAACTTTCTGGCCTAATGCAAGTTGCTAAATATCTCCTTGTATACCACATTTTGAGTATATCCACTTGGTACGCCGTTGTCCGCATCCCAATCAATATTTTCAATCCTTCACGGCTTGTTGCTTTCGACACTGCAACATATAACTGGCCATGTAAGAAAATTTGCTTTGGAAGATAGATGCCTACATTTTTCATGCTCTGACCCTAGCTCTTGTGTATTGTCATCGCAAAGCAAACTTTGATTGAAAACTGCACTTTCCTTAAAATAAAATTTAAGTTCGATTCTGTTGGCTTTAGTATGATCCTTGGAATATAAATATAATTTCCAGCACATTTTCCCGTTATTATTCGCGCTTCTAATGTCTTTACTCCTATCTTGGTGACAACCAACTTAGTACCATTATAGAGCCCCGAACTCGTATTCAAATTTCTCATAAGCATCACAGGTATCCAAACCTTGCGACGAAGCACATGGTTCGGAACCCCTGAAATTTTCTGAGTATTCAAATACTCCTGAGTAAACACTACTTGAGCAGTATTAAAATTAAGCGATAATGGACTGACCGAATCCGAACTCAGGAATACATGCTCCTCACCTGGAAGCATTGATACCGTACAATCATTTATAACCTCAACCGTATCATTTGTCGAGGTAAAGATACACCTCTCCTTTATTAATCCATATCTCCATACATACGGATTAGATTCGGATAGGTGCTTGCAATAATCGCACCAACATGATCTTGAATTAAAAGGTCCTCAGGGATCTGTACCCACGTTGGCTCCTCATGCTCTTCCAGTGCCATTGCCGGCAATCTACCATCCCCAAGCTACAAAACCCATTCACTAAACGCTGATATGGACTGCTTTTGCTCGTTAGTAAAATCTTTGTTCATCAGCCTCATGTTCTCCGTTAATCAGAACACCTTGAAATGTTTCCAGAGCTTAGACCTGTTGATTGAAGCATCGACAATTGCTTTCCTACCACCATGAGGTATTACTGGTAATATCTGTCTAAAATCACCTTCAAGCAATAGTGTCTCAAATATCTTTTCCTTATTTTTACTCTTTTTCTTTCTTGGATTAATCAAATCCCTCACAGTACGCTCTAGAGCCTCGAATGCATATCTATGTACCATCGAGTCGTTGATTCAGATCCATCCTCTCATCTTAAGTGATGTAAGGTTTAGCATGTATTGTTAACTTAAAGCTGGGTCTTCCTTTTTGAGGGTATATAGCCGTGCACCAAGGGAGAAGAAATGGCACTACTCGACGGATAATATATGGTTTGATGGGTACGACTTATGTTGTGTTTTAGAAGATGAATGTAGTTAGAACACTGGGTTTGTGTTGAATCTTGAATCCCTGCAGAGAGATGATGAATACTGATAGCATATTCGACCCATAAGATATATTTAAACCATGTAATTATATAATCCTCAACAGACCCTACATGAGCTCCCAAAGCAACCCATGACATAGCCCAACACACTACATCAACCTAATATTTTTCTAATTTACGAAATTAAAATATTGGATTTGAGGAGATGTCTTTAGTTTAAACTGAGGCTACCCCCTCTCATAAATCCTATCTTATTTAGGCCTTGGAGGTTAAAATGTAGAGACTGATATTGTGTGGCAAATGATTAATTTCTCAGTTCTATATTGATTTGACAAACTCGTGGCCAAAATTTAGTTATATATCACATACCAATAGGGAGCATGTGAATCCAAATTATGGAGTACATAAATATTAGATACGAAACCTAACAAAAAATTTCTATGGTGAGCACATTAATTGTCACACCTGGATTGGAAATCAAAACTCCACGTAAGAATGATATATCTTCAGAACATAAATAATTATACTTTAAAAAAAGCACAAATAATTTTCTGATCCGACTGGGTTCTTATATTACAAAAGTCAGCACTGAGCATGTATATTGTAAAAATACTACTCTATATTTGGAGTTCTATATTAGTTTAGTAATCAATTAGCTTTAAGAAATAGTTAGATATAATGTTAGTAGGGCTAAGTGGTTGGATTGATATAGAATAATATCTTTGCAGACCATATAAAAGAACTATTTAAATTAAGAATAAAATAAAAATTTAAACTGATTAAAGTCTTAAATATAAACTCTGTAGAGTTTGTTAATTATAAGTATTTAAAATTTCCAAATTCGTTGCTTTTGATGTTTCTTAAAAATCCCAAATCATTAGAGTTAATATTTACTTCTTTCTTTTCTGGTCTTCTTTTTTTCCGAGTCGCCATCCTAGTTCTTTGTGTTATTGGCTCATAATATTGTTTTGGTTTCGATTGTTGTTTTGATCATTAAGTAGTTCATTTGACTCGCCCACGTATCCAAAATTTGTATCCGGGGGCAAAATTAACAGGGATAGGTCGCTACATCCCTGAGTGGTTACCTCTTCTCCACCAATGTACCCATACTTAGTATCCGTTATTGACACCACTTCTTGAACAACTGTTACATCACTCTTCGTTTCAGTATCAGTTTCACTTTCTTCACCATCATCACTGAAATTTTCGTACATTTCAATCATCTCAGTTAGAGCTTCAAGATAGGCTATATAATTGGCGTCACAATCCTGTGTATATCTTGCAGGAAAATCGGCGTTACGATGATACATACTCTGTCCAGTGAGAAACTGCCGTCTGATTATGTCGATCACCACAACACCATCTGCAATCCTCAAAATTAATAAATCCATGAAATAAAAACCCAGAAAGTATACAAATTCATCAACAGAAATGTAGAACATTTTAACATTAGTTATATAATTACTAAGATTACATAAAAATCCCTCGTTTGAAATTGAATATGTGTAACTAATTGAATTGATTCAACTATTTTTTCTTTTCAAATTCTATACTTACTTTATTAAATTCATTCAAGGTTTAAATTTTATTCAACTCAATCAAAATTAAAATCAGTAAATTAATTGCAACAAATATTGTATCAATTCTATGCTAAATAAATATATTATTTTTAGGTTCAGTATTATTAATTTAGCTAACAAAATAAATCAACCTTAGCGACTATGTAACTCGGAATTCTATTTTCATTAAGGCTACAATCAATTTTCAAATAAGATATATTACCATTTATCTTGACAAAAAACCATCATCCACTCATAATTGACGTTCCAGATAAATTTGTGGAAAAGAAGGGTTTTTCATTTAAAAATTGATTTGCCTAGTGTAGTTTGAGAGACCTTATCCCTTGTCTAGCTATCTTTGTTAAGATAGTGTGTGCATATTAATAATCATATGATATTAGCAAGTCCAAATAAAGGGAAGAATAAGAAGCTAAGGGTATACCAACTATCCATAGACTTGTAGTCAAATTACCTGCAAATCTTACAGTAACACTTCCTTAGCAAACACAAAAATTTAATGTAGTAGTCAAAAGAACCTAATACTGCTGGAGCATTGAATCTTAATCTAATAATAGGGTGGAATTGAATATATTTTCATATTTCAATATAAGCCTAATACATACCTGATAAACATATAGATTTGAGACCAACCTTCTCAATCCCCAAAATGTCAAACAATATAATACAATGAATTAATGGAAAACTTATGTAACTAAAAATACAGGAACTTACAAGAATCCGTAAATTATTGAGATTAAGTTTGCACAATTCCGTTGTTCATCGTGCATCTAAATGTATAGCTGACCATGACTAAATACAGTTGTTCTTAGTTCGACTCCCAGAAATTTCACAGGAACAAACTCATCTATTTTGAAACTCAATGATGCATCATGAACCGAATATAATTTTAAAGTGACATGAATCAATGTAACACAAAAGTGTAGAACTAAAATCTATGATTATCGTCGAGGTTTCAGTGGACTAAAAGATAGTTTTAAACTATAATTCATGATCATTGACTTCTTTTTTATCTTGAAAAATCTGATAACTTTTCTCAAAAGTGTGGAAAACTTAAGTCTTGTTACAATGAGTTAATCAATCTAAACTTTTGATTGTGTCATTCTTTTAGAAATCAATTTATAATCTAAGAAAATGAACCTTTTAAAATTCTTTAGATCATGTTGGCTAACAATTGCATTTTAAAGGTATTGTTGCTAGATTTAAATTCCCACCCATGTTGAAGTGTAACAATTATTGAATTTTCTTCTCTCCTTTTCTTTTATCTTGACACAATCAAAAAAATAATAATTGCCAGACTAAATCAGTCATTCTAAAGTTTGTTTGTGTCACGTGTGTACTTGGTCGTCTTTAGGAACTAGTTTTATGAAATAAGCAAATGAACTCTCCTAGATTCTTTAGCTTTGAGATTTTATATACCCACAACATCAATTTACAACAATCAAAAGAATCACAAAAATCTTTATAGATAATTTCTTTTAGGGTATCTACATGTTTACCTTCTTTTTATTTTCGTTTTCTCGTAATTCAACTCTCCCTTCCTAATCTCCCGCAACAAACAATAGCAAACCCTAATTAATATACAATAATATTTCTTCAATAAAATAGTGAAATATTTGGAATACAAAACATTTCTAACCTTATAACATAAATATCAAAAAATCTATTACCTCAAGTTCCTCTGTAACTTAAAATAATACTACCTCAAATTAGTGATTAATGGAGATTAGGTTCGTCTTAATCCAGATCTCAACCTACAATAAACAAAAGCTCTAGCTTAAGAAGCCCAGTAATTCCAAGGACACTCAACATCAAAGATGTACTAAAGTTTTTATTGATCATAAAATTATCCTAGATGTTGTACCCCCTGCAGCCTTTGCAATTTCAGATTCTAAATCAACTAAAACATTAACCAGATTCGTAACATCGATAATCATGAATAACTCTTCAAAATCAGCATCAATGGTATAATCAATAACATATGTTCAATGGTACAACCATGGTTTCAATTACGGTTTTGCATAATATCAATGATAGAATTAGTTTATAGAAATATTAAAATTTTAGTGTAATTAGTTAGTATAAGATGCTAAAAGAAGAAGGAAGAAGATAGATTTACCTCAAATTGAATAATTGATATTTAGCGTCCAGTCTATGGTTTCCTCCTTTGATTTTGATTTTTCTTCAACTCTGTTTTAAAATAAAGTATGAGTTGGAAAAAAAATCGATACAACCTATATGTTGACATTAGGCGTTTTTTTTTTAATATAGAAGCATGTCCGCCGCATGTGTATTGTCTCGTGTTATGTAGAAGCATTTAAGGTTCCCTATCATTTCAGGAGAGAATATTTTTTACTCCAATAGGAAAACCAAACCCCTTATACGTACGTGTAAACACCTGTTTAAGGCCCAAGTAATTTTACCCCTGAAGCGCCAATTACCTCATAAAGGGATAATTTTATGGCTCGTAACCATTTTATATGTTCAGTTGGTGTTAATTTTATGGCCCATAACCATGTTATGTCTTTCTATCCATATTGAGTGATATGTTATTTGGTGATTTCAAGAAGAATATAAATCAAGGGCATTATCGAATCATATTCGATATTTTTTGCACTATCACTTAGATTATTGGTTGTCCTCATTTCATCGCAAAACACACCAATAACGCATCAATGAACAAGGATACTAAGTTGTTAGTACCTAAAAATTATTTCTAGGCAAAACAATATACTTTTGAAGTACTTTCTTTAGATTCAAAAATGAATTGTACAAGACAAGCCTAAACCACGATAATAGCCATTCCGTCTTGCTTCGGTCACAAGGAGAGAGAAAATAGGTTGATATTAGGGGAGGGAAGCAAAGAACGTTGAAGGAATTTGTGTGTTGAATTGTGTGTAGAGATGTTGAACTATTGAGAAAATAACATAGTTTGAGAGAATTGTAAACTTGTTCTCTCTGTTTTCTCTATCTTTTATGAATGGCTAAGTAGCCTATTTTTAATAATTGAGAACACACATGTTTCCTTGTAAAGTAGTAAAGGTAGTGGAGAGATGGAGTAATGGGGATTATGGGGGTAGTGGTGTAATCGCCCATTATCCTTGGAAGTTTCTGGAAAACCATTATTCCGTTACCTCCTCAACTATTTCACCACTACTTTGTAACTTCCTTGTCATGGGGTGTTGCCACGCCCATGTTGTTGTAACCACCAGAAAAAAACTCCATGTTTAATCCCCCATGTAATATGATTTGATTTCTCGTAGGAGTTTAGTGGAGTCATGGACTCAAAGCATGTAAGTTTGTTATAAGATAATACTATCAATGAGTTTGTGCCAATTCAACATGGTAATGACCTAGTATTGGCATTAATATCAAAAGATAATGCTAGCACGAGCAAGCAAGAATTGATGCTGATACAAGCGTAGGTGCTAGCACGAGCATAGGTGCAAGAGTGAATGGAGAGAAGACGCGCAAAGGGAAAAGAGGGGAAGACTTGCGCTGCTGGGAGCGCTAACTAGTTAGCGCTGCTGGTGCTAGCCCATTTCTTTCCAAGTGCTAGTTGTTGGACATTTGGCGTATTGACTTTGTTATCTTTTTCTGGCCCTTTTGGAACATATGCGTGCTACTTATTTGTGTTGGGAATGTGGCTAGGACTTGCTAAGGCTGGCACTTGCCAGTACCATGATTATTTCCTATGCGCTGCTAGCTTTGGCATTCATTAATGTCGTGGCCATATTTATGGCCTGTTTAGGGTTTCTCAATCGTATGAGATTTAATGTTAGCATTTATGCTTAACTTTTATGCAATGCATACAAAAAATTTAAAGAGATTCAAATGTGGAAGTTTGCAACTTGAGATAATGGTTGATCGACTCTGCAATTAGATGGTATGCATCTAATTAGTGTTTTTGTTCAGAAATGGTATAACATCCATTCTGAATGCTCATAATTTTGTATTTTCAACATGTTCTGATTAATACAGATAGTTTGTATGGACACGCATTAAATAACGAGGGTTTAGCCGGGTAAATCCCTGAAATTGTATGGGCGCATATATATGTAAAAGAGCTACAGGATTAATATAGCCATGAACTGAATATGCATTCTCAATTCTCTTGCGAAATGTAAGATAGAAGTACGAATCCATAATTCTGATGCTGGATCAGATTCGTTTATTATATTTCTACAGCTAGGGAGGGTAATTTTTCAATTCAAGCCCTTGTCAAAAACCCACCATCTACATTAAGTCCCATGCCCGAGTAACGTTACATGGTAAGCACTAGATGGTGGTCTGCCAGACGAAATAAAATATGACTTTTACTATTTAATTGTTAGATATTACTAGAAGAGTAGCAGTTGGATGAGCAAGTTTTGCTCTTTTTGCGATTGTACTCTTAGGTATTTGGAGCACTCTTCTTCTACCGTAACAACATGGAAGGGGTCGGGTTTTGATATCTCAGGTTCATGATACATTTTCAGGATGATTGAGTTATTGGTTTTAATATTCTTAGTAGAGACAACCATGTCCATTTAATGAACTTTTGAAAAGGATCGTCCTCCTTTTCAAACCGTCAATTCATGGTGGGATTGACAGTCGTGTAAAGTCCCCAAGACTTGATAGGACATGAGACAACTAGTTGTAAAGAGAGTTGCTAAAAAAGACTTACTTGTAGGCAAAATCCACTGGTGTACAACATCACATTTTCTTTATGCATTCGTTTAGAGTCCATATCCATTGCTTGGCGATGTTCTGGATATAAGCAATCTTTAGAGCCTGCTGGCTTGTTGACGCATACAGGTGGGTCCCTTGGTGACGATTCTGCAAAGACGCGTCAAGTCTTGCCTTTTTGTTGTGGATCCACGGACGTCCTAAAATCATATCGTAATCTGGATCTACATGATTGTTGCTGGTGAATTGGTAGTGGACACTCTTGTCCACAAAATGGTGGTGGTAGTGGTCTCTTCTAGACCTTTATGAATGACGAAGTTTTATCGTTGTATCCATGGTTGCTTTTTTTGAATGGGGATCTCGTCATCGTATCGAATATTGATTCTGGAACGCGCAACTTACTCTACTTAAGGACTTCGTGTTTAGTGAGCCTTCTGATGTATGCAGTGAGCCTTCTGAGAAAGAATTAGCATCTCGGTCGAACTTGAAAGTTACTTCTTGAGCGCGGCGTGACTCGATCATCAAATTGACACAGGTATCTAAATCATCTTTAGTTTAAACACCATCCTTTATTTAGTAATTAAACGCTTAATTTGTTTCTTATAGTCGTGGCACCTAGAATGCCATGTGTTTGATATTATGGCAAACGTCGTTCCTCGGTCTGGGGAGAAGAGGCCACGGGTAATCATGCCTGGAGGTGGAGACCATCCCTGAAAGAAGGTAATGGTCTTGCATTTTCTCTTACTCTTCTTTTCTATATGAAGTATAATTATACCTTGTCCTGACAAGCACCTTTGCATAGTATGGGAGCATAAATCATCAAGGTACCTCGGGTATTCAACCTTTTAAGTTTGGTGTCTCGGTTTTTCTTGGCGTTTCAGCTCCTTATGTAGTAGGTATAATTTCTAGGATATTCCTGAGTTGTAGAATTTTACGTCTTGTTGAACTTGATGAATTCTGACTCTTATAAGTAATCGTCATTCTCAGATGACTAGCAACACGGATACACTGGTGTTAAAAAGCACCATTATGGCTGGAAGTACTAAGAAAAAAGGCCAAGGTGACAATGGACCGGAAAAACCGTTACATACTGAATAAATAGAAGAATCCGGAACTGAAAACGAAGAACTTGGTGGTGAGTCGCATTATGAAGTACCTTCTACTTCTGACGGCTCGTTACAGCTTCAAGTAAATTTGATCCATTGTTTTAGAATCATAATGACATGATTATAGCTTTTAAACCACCTAATATGTAGAATCATACATGATTTCATGAAAGGCTTTAGCAATTTTTGTTGTCAGAAAAAATTCATATCCAGGTCTTCTTACCGTAATGGCTGTAGAATCTTCATATGAAGTCGTAATGAGGTGATTGAACTCTCATTCTTTATATAAGAGGTAGAGATAAATTCTTCGAAGAGAATTTATGAATTTGGAGTTCATTTTCTAGGTGAAAAAGACCTGACACCGAGCGTCCAGAAAATTTTCAGGCAGAATTCTGTAGGTTTTCAGCTGTCATGTAGTCGGCCGTTTTTCTTCCCTTATTAGCTAGCTCCTCCAATTGGCGTGCCCTTTTAGCATGTTGTATTATACATCCATATGAATCATTTGTTATATAAATCATCCACAAATTCCTTACCAATTCACACCTGTTTCAGTTCTTCTGGAGGGTAGTGCAAAAACGTTTTCGACGGTATTTTTGCAAAATGACTTATATCCTCTCTAAACCATATGCCATGACCCAAAACACTTTTTAATGAATGTTTAGGTTTCTAATGGAAATATTTTATAAACTTTATGATCTATGCTTCAATTCCTTGTGTTTAAGCTATTTTAGTTTATTATCTCTACAATGTCTCCATTTTTTTAGGGGGATAATGAATCAAATCAGAGAGACGAACTTGTAGGTAAAGGATTGGAGATTACCATGAGATGTGGCGCTGGTGATGTGTCTTTTCCATAATAAAATTATGATCAAGCTCCTTTTGATATGGTTGTCGAAGAAAACACTCCGAGTGGTGTTATTATACAGAACGCTGTTATGATGGAGGATGTTCCGATGATAACTGCTCTGTTAAAGTCTTAAGAAAAGTAAGAACTTCCTTCTGGGTAGTAGCCATGGCTACTTGAGTTTTGGCCAAAGTATCTTGGCGCTTCATCAAATCAGTATGGTTGATGATGCCCGTTCCTTGTCTTTGGCACCTTCAGCGGTAGGAAAAGGAGTGTTGGTGTTTTCAGCGGTGGTGTTTTCAGGAATAATCTCTTGATTTCCGCCACTGGTATTTCCGGGGATAGGAGTGGTTATTGAACATGAATTGGGATTTGTTGATGAACCCGACCTAAGATCCACCATTTTTAGATAACTGAAGAATTAATTTTCAGATGGTTGAAGAATTGGATTCGTGACCGAGAGATTGATCTCCCACTTTGGTCGCCAATTGTTAGTACCTAAAAATTACTTCTAGGAAAAACAATGTACTATTGAAGCACTTTCTTTAGATTCGGAAATCAAAATCATACAAGACAAGCCTAAACCATGATAGTAGCCGTTCCATCTTGCTTGGGTCACAATGAGAGAGAAACTGGGTTGATATTAGGGGAGGAAAGCAAAGAAAGTTGAAGGAATTTTTGTATTAAATTGTGTATAGAGATGTTGAACTATTGAGAAAATAACATAGCTTGAGAGAATGATAAGCTTGTTCTCTCTGTTCTCTCTTTCTTTTCTGAATGGATAAGTAGCCTATTTATAATAGTTGAGAACACACATGTTTCCTTGTAAAGTAGTGGAGGTAGTGGAGAGATGGAGTAATGGGGATTATGGGGGTAACGGTGTAACCGCCCATTATCCTTGGAAGTTTCTGGACAACCATTGTTCCATTACCTCCTCAACCATTTCACCATTACTTTGTAACTTCCTTGTCATGGGGTGTTGCCACGCCCATGTTGCTGTAACCACCAGACCGAAACCCCATATTTAATCTCCCCATGTAATATGATTTGATTTCTCGTAGGAGTTTAGTGGAGTCATGGACTCAAAGCATGTAAGTTTGTTATAAGATAATGCTATCAATGGGTTTGTGCCAATTCAGCATGGTAATGACCTATTATTGGCATTAATAACAAAAGATAATGCTAACACGAGCAAGTGAGAATTGATGCTGATACAAGTATAGTTGCTAGCACGAGCATAGGTGCAAGAGTGAAGGGCGAGAAGACGCACAAAGGGAAAATAGAGAAAGGATCGCGCTGCTAGTAAGGGTAGCATTGGCGCTAGCGTTGTACTGCTGGCAGCGCTAACTAGTTAGCACTCGTGTTAGCGCTGCTGGTGCTAGCCCATTTCTTCTCGAGTGTTAGTTGTTGGACATTTGGCGTATTTGGCTTTGTTGGATTTGTTAGCTTTTTCTGGACCTTTTAGCACATGTGTGCTACTTATTTGTGTTGGGAATGTGGCTAGGACTTGCTAAGGCTTGCACTTACTAGTACCATGATTATTGCATATGCGCCGCTAGCTTTGGCATTCATTAATATCGTGGCCATATTTATGGTCTGTTTAGGGTTTCTCAATTGTATGAGATTTAATGTTAGCATTTATGCTTAACTTTTATGCAGTGCATACAAAACATATTTAAGAGATTCAGTTGTGGAAGTTTACAACTTGAGATAATGCTTGATGCGACTCTGCAATTAGATGGTATGCATCTAATTAATATTTTTATTCAGAAATGGTATAACATCATCTTGATGCGACTTTGCAATTAGATGATATGTATCTAATTGCTGGGTCAAAGATTATTTTATTATATTTCTGCAGCCATGAAGGGTAATTTTATAATTTAAGCCCTTGTCAAAAACCCACCATCTACATAAGCATTGTAGATAAGAGAGTTCAATTGATGTAACTATTTAAATTAAAACCATATAAAAGAACTATTTCAACAATCATTATTATAAAAGATTAATAACAAAATTTGATTAAGGCTTGTAATCCAAACAACTCGTCCAATTCCAAATTTATTTCATACGATGCATAAAATCTAAAATTAAAAATTACATTATTAATAATAAGTATCTAAGTAATTTGAATAAGTTAATTATAAGTTTGTTCATTGGCTTCAGTCGTATGTTCTTGACGCAACTTTTCTTATTTGTCTTTTTCCCTACGTTTTTTTTGCGCTAAGCTTCGTGCTTGTTTACGTGTTTCTCCGCATTCTATCTGCACACATGGCTGAGGGAGAGTATTATTATTTTGTTGAATTTTTTTATCGTTTAAATGTTGGTCACTTTCATAACTTGGTTTTTGGATCAACGTATTCTGAATTAACTGTTATTCACTTTCAGGATGTGCTTGTTCAATCTGCATATCCTGTAATTGATTTTCTCTTTGACGATGTATTTTTTAAGATAAGGATCGTGGATGTAATTAATTTTGAACGATCAATTGCTTATTGGTCTAAATGAATATTACTTCTTCAAAAATACTAATGTAAATGTGATTTAGAATTTAACTATGGAAAAGTCCATTCTTGGTGGTTGTTTTTTTAATTCTCTTTCTCTTTGTCGACGTTTTTTTAAGCCAAATATCGTGCCTCCTGGGAATTAAACCAAAAAAAGATTACTTGTTGGTATAAGTGCATGTTGTTGAATTTACAGAATAGTAGTGTAATTATAAATTCAAGTTGTACTATTGGTGGTTGTTTTTCGTGGGGCTGGTTCAACTCTCGACTGCGACGTTGTTGTTGTGATAATTTTATTCTTTCCTCTCAAGTACAACAATTGTATTATTAGAATTTAAATTTAATCTGATTTAAATAAACATTAAGAGAAGAATAATTCTTCGGATGAGCGCAAATCAATATTACATGAGTTATTTTCAAGGTAAATAATGGCTTTTCTTCTTACTTTGTTTCTCTAAGTTAATGTTGTTTTGTAAGGTTTTATAGTCTATGCAAGTTACTATTTTGATGTCTTAACGAAGGTCTTTTATATAGACGTTTATAGAGGTTGTGGAAACTTGGTCTCCAAGTAAGTTTATAGTATATAGATTTGGTATTGTAATTCTCCATATATTTATTTATATTGATTTTTGTTTTCATAATCTAAGTATACTTGCTAATATAACCTAATTTAATCCTGTCTTTCCTATTTGAAGTATATTTTTTGTTTTAATAATTTTGTAATTTATTATCTCTTTGGTGAGATACCACTTGAATGTGGTTTTTTTCGCACTTGAAGATTTGTGAACTTAAAATTCTAATATAGTTAAATCACGAAGCTTTAGTAAATTGTGTGAACAAATACTTGGTTAACTAAAGCTTTTATTGTTTAGGTAGCAGTAGGTTGTTGGTACGTGCCTACGATTAAACATGTATTATCTTGCCTTATAGAACAATGTGAGAAAAGTGTAAATTGTATTATCCAAAATGAATTACAAATATGAACTGATTTTTAAAGACTATACACTTACAAATTTAATGGCTTATGGAAAACATAATGTAATTTTAGCGAATTTAAAAGTAGTGCTTATCGTTGTAACTCTTATTTCAACATAATTCAAGGTTTCCATTGTATTTCTTATAATATAAATTAATACTCTCTCCGTCCCACTAATCGATGACCTATTCATTTTTAAATTTTATCCTACTAATATGTGACATATATCATTAAACAAGGGTATATTTCTAAAACTACCCTTTTAATTGATCATTGTTAGTATAAAAAATATGTATAATTTGATAGCCATGTTTTCATTACGTAGGTGTTTTAAATTGCTTTTCAATGATATAAAGTTTATTAATATCCGTGGTATAGCTTGAGAGATATATCATTTATAAATTTTACTAATTATTATCTATAAGGGCATAATTGAAAGAAAAAAAAACTTAAAAATACTCCTCTCTCATCCTTGCCTTATGAATTGTGCAATCTTGAACTAGGTCATCTATTAGGGAACGGAGGGAGTATGAAATTAAGATAAAGAGTTTAAATTTTATTTTATCGAAAGAAAAGTAATGCATATCGTTTGCGCACAAATTAATTAAGATATTTCCCACTAATACTAACAACTAATATATTGGTAGTAAGGATCGTTCTCACGAGGAGCTGTGAATTGTTATTTGTCTTTGACTTCTTACGTAACCAAAAAAGGGGGAATTGTAATGAATTAAACTAAAGTAAACTAATTAATGTAAAAGCAAAGTAAATAAAGATTAAGATCTAGTTGAGGAAATACTGGTTAGAGTTTTCATCTTCCGTCACCAAACAAGCTCTTCAATCGATTAGGGATAACGTTCAATCCTTCTCATATCAATAACCCTAGAGCATCCTATCGTAGGTCTGCTCCGGTAAAACTCTTTGTATCATCAAAGGCGCAAGAACCACTCTTTGAATCCTTTGCAATGAATAACTTGGCGCAAAAGCTACTCAAGTTTAACCCAATGAAAAAAATGGTATTCGTGAGTTGAGGTTTTTCTAAGCGATCCGGCGCAAGAGCCATACGGATTTAACCTAGGTTAAGCTTCTACACATAATCATATGCCAACATCCCGTCGTTAACAACTATGTTGTGCTACTTATGATTAGAGTTCTTCGATAATTCAGGATCTCAAACCCTAGTCTAGCTTTAGATATGAACACATGATCATTCAATTTGCAACTTAAACGAACAAGTCTTCAATCATACATGGCGATATTAACAGTAGAACATAAGCAATAAAAGAGATCATTAACATTAAAAATAAAGAACCATATTGATTTACACATCTCGGACTTCCAGCTACATCCCCAACCAATAGAACAAAGGTTCCTACTCATGGATTTACTAAAACCCATGGAAATATACAAAGAAGAAGAATGATTTTCCCCTAAGAGGAAAACCCTAGGTTTTTGATGTAGATGTGTTATGAGGGGTAGAAGATAAGATATTACTTCAAAGATATATTATTTGAGCCTTAGATGTCTTATTTTATAGCCTTCAATGCTTGGCCCTCAAGTATACTCTCTTTTTAGGGTTTAGAATCCCACTAGACTAAGTTTACTTGATCTTTAGGGTTTGGAATCCTCCCGGACCGTGTTTTACTCGTTTTAGAAGTCCATAAACGTGCCAAGTACTGCGCCTATGGCAAGGAATTGTTCCCACGACCTAGCCGTAGCTAAGTAGCAATTTTTGGGTGATTTTCAGGGTTTCTTACGGCTGGGTCGAGTAAGGCAATTCCTGGCCGTAAGTGGACCTGAATTTTACTTTTCTTTCCTCCACCTTTTCGGTCATAACTTCCTCATATGATGTTCGATTGACCTCATTCTTTTTGAGTTGGATTCGTTTTTAAATTCTATTCAATATGATGATAATTTTTTTTTTTTGTATTTGAACGAGTTGAACTTGGTCTTCAGACCTTCTTCTCTTGTAGAACTTGACTTCCTTGTTCATTTCATGTTGATGAACTCCTTTCTTTTTCTTTGGTTGAATATACTTCAAAACTCCTAAGAAACTCATAATAAAACAAAATCAAAGCAATGAAATGAATACTAACGAGAAAACAATGAATTAGAGTATCAAACTAGTGTAAGTAATGCACCTATCAGAAGGATTATTGCTAGGACGGGTTCCAAAAAAACATCGATAACAACTCCTCCAATGGCACTGATGGTTATAACAACTGCACCAGTTATCTTTCTTTACTAATTAAATGGATAGAACTATTTAAATTAAGACCATATAAAAGAACTATTTAAATTAAGAACAAAATAAAAATCTAAATTAATCAAAGTCTTAAACAAGAACTTTCTAAAATTAGTTAATTATAAGTACTTAAAATTCCCAAATTATATAAAAATCCCAAATCATTAGACCTAATATTTACTTCTTTCTTTTTTGTTCTCCTTTTTTTGATCCGCCATTCTAGTTCTGTGTGATATTGGCTCAGAGCAAACCAGAAAATTTCTTTGGTTTCAATTGTTGTTCTGATCATTAATTAGATCATTAACTCGCCCACGTATCCATAATATTTATCCGGGGGGGAAATTTAACCGGGATAAGTTGCTACGTCCCGGATTGGTTATCTCTGCAACGTAATATGATATGAAACCCAATGACATCATTCATGTACCTGGTCATTGTAGCTAAGCGAGATAACAATTGTCCTTTTTCTGTAGATGTGTAAGACTCCAAGGAGATAGACAGTAGTACACATAAATAAACAATAACCATTTTATATTTTTAAGTAGCTGAGAGGTAGTAATTGTAAAATCAAGAGAAGAAAATGTTTAACAGACTTGCATACTAAGAACAACTTCTACATTTAAATACCAAATTCCCATGGAGGCAGATTTTATTTGTTGAACCCTATTTCTACTTTTAACCATACCACTACATCGACTTTTCTTTTTTAACCTAAACTCCTAACATACCAACATAGCATCATCCCATCACAAAAGCAGTTGACATATTCTGTGATTAAGCATTTTTAAAAATATCATTTTTTTCATCAAGACTAAAGTTAATTTATTTTATACCTATTTCTTGTTCTACAGCTGATATGACCTCTTTCTACAGTTCATGCTCGAGTTCCATGCGCTACTGGCGGATATGCATTGACATCATTTGGTTGATGGCGTACCAAACGTCTACCGACATTTCCTCCTGCACAATTCTCTCCTACACATGTCCTTGGTATATGCTCGAAGCTCTGCAATTTTATTATTACAGCCGAAAGAGGTGGGCGACGTCACTTTCCAACAGTGAATGGGTTCTCCAAAGTTGGTAACGGCGCGTAATAATTCTACGTGTCATTGTTGCTATCAGTTTCGACGCTGTCACTCTCCTGGTCAGAAACATATTTTGTTATTGCTTTCTTCCCTCTGTCTTTTGATTTCGGCATCCTAGATCTTACGCATGTAATATTAATTTTAAAATATATGTAAAATGTATTTCAAGAGAAAGAATCAAAATTCCTAAAACATCTCATTCTATGAATCCATACACCCCTTTTAAATAATAGAATCGAAACTTGTCCCTTGAAGTTGTTAGTCACTCAACTCGAGAAATGAAGAAAGAACCTGAGTGTAAATAATTTGATAAATAATTCATTAGAGAAGAATATAACAAATATAGTATTAGAGAACCTACTTGATTTCTTAGATGGATTTTTCTTTGCTGATCAAATATGTGAAGAGCCTACAAAATTATATCCAAATCAGGTTATTCTCAATTTACTAAATACAACTCATGATGTAATTCAAGACAATTTTTATAAAACTATAATAAAGAAACCAAATTTAATGATAAACCATAATTTACTAAATACAGTAACCAAATCAGGCTACCAAGTCGAACCAAACCACCTTCTTATTTAAAGTAAACATCACCTACTTCCAATCTATAAATTCTAATGCATCCCCGAACACAATTCAGGTACAAAAATTACAATTGTACCCCCCTAATTTATAACATAACGAAACAACCCAAGTACTTGAACACTGACGCCAAATTCAACCTTTTAAATACTCTCTGAAAAGCGCAAGCATCCACCATAAGAAACAAAACCCACAATTCTAACATGAACCCCACAACAAACCTTTGCAATACAACTATACAGTATCAATCAACAGACTGCATTGTAAATCAAGCAGAAAGAATCAATCAACAAATTGGTTTGTAAATGTAACGGTTAAGTGTAATAATGAACCGCAATCGTAAATCAGTGAAACTATTATATGTCTAGAGTAACGAAAGCTGGGTGGGTTTTACAAATATATAAATTAAACAAAAATGAACAAATAGGTACAATCCATAACTCAACCAAACCAAAATTCAAACCCCAAAACTTGAGAACCCTAATCGAAACAATGCCATAATTGGTGATGCAGGAGCGAGCATCAAGTATTATTGAAATCAATTAGAAAATTAGAACAAATATGGAAGATGAATATATCGTCGTGAAGAAGATAAGAAAGCAATCATTAAACTTAATAATTGTGTAGTAACAACTTTAAACTAAATTTTAACCGCCATTACTTTGAAATTTTTATGTGTAAGCTAAGGGTTTGTCTGAAATCTTCAAACTACCGGTATCAAAGGTACCTGTTAAAATAGACATTGTGTTAATAATACTAATAATATCAACAAGATAATTAGCCTACAAAAAAATAGATGAGATATTAAGCAAAAGAAAAAAAAGGGATACATAATTCTTTTATAGAAATCTTAATGTAATTAATTAGTTCTTTCATAGAAATCTTAATGTAATTAGTTAGTTTAAGATGTTAAAAGAGGAAGGGAGAAGATAGATCCACCTTAAAATGAATGACTGATACTCAGAGCTCAGTTCCGTGTTCCTCCTCTTGAACTTGTTTTTTCATCCATTTGTTCTCATAATGAAGTATTATTGGAATATAGTATGTCGACAATACCTATGTCTTGAATAGAGACATTAATACAAACTATATTTGGTGATAACCTAAGTGAAAACAACATTGATCCACGGTCCACCAAATGTCGTCCAATTATATCTAGTCGTCCATTTAACTGGCACACTCCCTACAAATTCAGTAGTCCAATAGCATTTGTTTACAGTTGGATTAATCTTTGGACTACACATAGTAGTTTTCAAAGCTAAGGCTTTAAATATTACATAGGTTGAGATAAAAGACAGTGAATTTAATATGTATCTTGTATCTAATTTGATTAGATAATCCTGGATTTCTTGCTGAAAAATAAATAAATAATACAAACAATAAAAGTCACAATCTTAACCATTTAGCCTGAATTCGAATCACAATATAAGTAAACAAAGAATCTCAAACAATCTTGGAAATATTCCTAGACGATAACAATTCGAAATAACCAAACATACGTCAAACCAGTCATTTTTCTTCAAAAATGCTACAAATACATAAATCTAACGAATAAGAAACAAAAAATACCAATTGTTTTGCATGTCTAAACTAAAAATAAAATCGTCTTGCTTCATTGTTATTGCTATATCTCAGTCATCATCACTCGGTTGTACTTCTTTTTCTATTGAGTTTGAGGATCCAGCCACTCTATTTCCTTGACAACACTCCTCTTACCCCCATTCCCTTCGACATCATCCTTTTCTGAAGTTCTCTTATAGACCTTCAACTCCTTGAAATTATCAGACTGATTTGCTACGTTTTGAACAAAGATCAATAATTTAAACACAAAGGTTTTATTTGTCATCCTATCAAACACCTTCATAGCTTTATCTGGTTGATTAATTTGTAGAATTAAATGCACGCATTTATGAATACAATCACACTAAGGCCAAATACAGTAAACTACGTAATACAAAGTGAGTAATTTTATTGTATACCTCCCGGCAGTATGATTCATACTAAACATGATCCCGAGCAGTAAAATCAAATATTTTTTCAGCGTTCTGGCCTATGACAGTCAATTGTCACAGTCTTTGCATTATCCTTCACCTTTATTTGTAGCAGATACCTACATAAAAAGGAAAAAAAATACAAACAAACAATACTTATCATTACATTCATATCAAAAAACAAACAAACAATACTTATCATCATATTCCCATCCTTTTAATCCACATAAAACTCCATATAATTATTTATTTACCATGGTACATCTCCCACGTAATAATCGCCACAGTTGCTGCAAGAACCATGATTGCCCACATATTCTACTTTCTTGTTGCAAGTTTTCCAAGCCATATAGTACCAATCCTCACCCCCAACATCCCAACAATCCTTGCTTCACAGTAGCATATAGTGTTCTACATGAAATAAACAAAGAAATATCAATCTATTGACTGTATAATCAAATATCCTCACCTCCAAAAACAAAAAATTAATCAGTTGACCGCATGTCCTCGTAACATAGGGACTTTGGCATATACCTTGTTTTATTGTATTGTAGCTTCTCAGTCACTTCAAACAGAGTCTTTATGTTTTCATAGGGATTCTTTTCCTTCTCTAGGTCTACCTTACCAACCCCTGTAGCCTCTAAATTAATCCTAAAAAAAAGAATCATAGTATGTTAGCCACAACACCCCACAATATTAATTTATATATAAGAACACATCACTTACAACGATTTGAATTTATCCACTTGCTAAACATCCAGATTGATGAACACCCTTGACGCAACTGTAGTACAAAGACTAATCGTTCTTATAATGCCACAACAAGTTAGAACATGTGACCAAATAACATTAACTTCACACCCATGTAAGCATGACAAAAGAATTAAGAACTCACCCAAGTTATCTTTCACATTTGTGCCAGTAACCACCACAACCGCAAGTATATTCATAGATTCCTCTATGATAGCATCACTAATCATGTTCACTAATTCATCCCACAATGTTATTTTCACTGCAGTTCCTCTAACACCAAAAATATCGTTATTTACCAGAACAATCTACAAACACTTGTTAAAAAAAATTAAATTATGAAAATCCAAAGTGTATTGTACCTCTCATTCTCAATAACAATTTTCCACTTCAAAACATCATTATCACCAAACGACTTCGTTACAATGTTTGAAACAGACGTCAGCTTTCCAATAACATCTACCAAAAACATCCAATCAACGTTATTTATAGGAAAATTGAAAAACAAATAATTGATGGACCAACTTCATACTTGTATAATACATAGCATCATTTTTCATGCTAGCAACATTCTCTAGAGCCAGGAGTTTGAAAACTTCTCGTGGAAATATCGATGGATCAATACCAAGCTTCTCTATCTTTGATAACCTGTTCAGCCACATCACATACTCAATACATACTATTATGTATCCAGTAGTTGGTTTGGCAACACTAAATCTTCCGAAAAGAATACACATGCCCTTCCTCGATTTTGATATACGAAAAAAAACGATAATTGAATATACTAGATAGAATCCATATAGTGAACACCATTATAAAAGTAAAATAGAGAACATAAACCAACATGAACAGAATTCCTAGACTGCAACAGATAAAGAAACACCACACCAAATCACAATATTATATGTAAATTCCACAACAAATTAAAATCCTATAACTCAACCCCATCCCAAAAGACATAATCGAGTTATTCATAAAAGGAAAGCATTACTCATATTCTGGTCAATAAGATGCAGATCAAGACTCCATACTTGACCATTTTTTTTTACTTTCGAATCTCCACATCTTCAATACCAATGCTTTGACATCCTCTTTGAGTTTGATAAACGACGTGTAAACTATCCCTGCAAGTGTGTCAACACAGCTTCTTATGCATGAATATGTACATACAATTTAAGCTCTGGCTTATCATAAAATCAATATAACACCAACAAATATAAATAAAATTTTAGACCAATATTTAAGCACAAAGTAACAATTGGTAATACATCAGTAACTTGATTAAGACTACAAACCTTGTTCATGGACATCCATTGTCTTCTGATTTCCCTTCTCACCCATTGAACGTACGAGTTTGATAGCCTTAATATTATATATGCGACTGTAACGGAAGGTGCAAATCTAATAGCCTTGTATTGTTTATATGCACCTATGTAGCTTGGTAACAACGTAATTTCTCCTTGGATTCTTTCTCCAAATTTGGCATAAGCTGCCAATGAATCAACCATTTCCAGACTTGTTTCTAGAAATACACCGAATTTTTCCATAACACCAATTTAAATATAGATAGATGAATAGTTCATATGGCAGTTCCTAGATATCGTATGGAACTTTCCATAATCTTAATCTAAATATAGATATAGATAAACATAGATTTGCTAGCTAAAATATAGTGAATATGAAAGGTAAAAATAAATAAAAATCTATTTTTAGATTAAGATCCCAGTATAGCTTTATCTCAAACATGGAAATTAATAAGATTGTTTCTGTAAAAATCACCACAATTACCTGAAAAATAAATCCATACCGTCCAAAATAAATCTCGGTATATTTTTAAATTTTTGTTTACATATTTGTCGACTTTAAAAATCTATTTTAAGTAGTCCAGCTGATGTAAATCCGATGGTCTGGATTTTATGAACCCCATGCAAACGTGTGTAAGAATTTTTATAAAATCTCAACCAATCAGGAGCAAGAGTTTCGCCAACCAACCAACCAACACAAAGGGAGGGTAAACACCACCTTTTAACGTGGAGAAGGAGATCGAATTGATTTAATAAAAACTCAATGGCCAGGAAATATAAGAGGGATAAGTTGTTTTTCAGCCAATCAGAGATCGGGGTTTCGTTGACCAACTAATGGAAAAGAAGGTATGTGCAACTCTCGACGTGGAGTGAGAAATAAATTAGAATGTTTAGGTTGTTGATGTAATAGCTAACCTAGTTGTGACCAGCGTTTTAGATATTTAATATTATAAAAAGTATTCAGACGTGAAAACATCACCCATTTAACTTGGATGCTGAACATCACCTATCTAGGTTAAACTACCATCCGTTTATTCGATAAACACAGTGTTCGAATTTCGAAGAGTTGAGGAGAAAACGGATCTTTTTCTTATCCTAGCGGCACTAAATTTGATCAAATTTGATGAATTTCTTTTCTGAAGGAGAACACTTAGAGGGTGTTTGTTTTTTTGCACTTTAAAGTGATTTTCACTTCAAATGTCTTTAAAATGGTGGGACCCGTAAAAAATGGGGTGTTTGTTTTTTGACTATATAGTGATTATCACTTGAAGTAGTGGTGATTTGAAGTGCAAAATATGAAGTAGCAAAAAGCTACTTCAATTTTACCACTTCAAATATTTATCACTTACTACCCATTTTATCCTTTAACAACTATTACTATTCCAAACTCTATCCCCAATCTTTTACAAACCTAAAAATCTAAACTTTCACCATTTAATAAATCTCTTATCCATTTATTTTATATAATGGCTAATCTACCCCTTGCTTAATTAGTATTAATTTTAATTAATTAGTTAATTATAATTAATTAATTATTTTTTATAAAAAATTGTTTTTTTAAAAAAATAATAATTTTTTTTTTGTTTTTTTTTTCAATTTTTTTCAATTTTTTTCAGTTTTTTTTCTATTTTTTTTTTACTTTTCCTGATAGCTTTTTAATTTTTTTTAAAAAAATAATTTAATTTTTTTTAAAAAAAAAAAATTAATTAAATTTTTTGTTAAATAAATAAATAAAATGATTGTGTATATAACCCAAATTATAATAAGTCGCCCCAGAATGGATTTTGAGATTAAAGTTGAAGAAACATATCTAAGGATAAAATAGACAGTTGTAACATTAAAAACACTTTAAAGTGAAAAAACAAACACACATCACTTCAAAAAAGCACTTTAAAGCGCCTTGAAAATAAACACACAACACTTCAAAATAACATTTGAAAGTGCAAGTACTTTAAAGTGATTTTCACTTTAAAGTGATAACCACTATATAGTGAAAAAAAACAAACACCACCTTAGTATGAAAAAAAAACAAACACCACCTTAGTATAAGTAAAGTTGTTTTTACCGCTTGCGAGTTAGAAAGTGGGAGAGTATCCTTACGGAGTTTTACTTTGGCAACAACAGCGTACAGCAACAAAATACCAGCAAACATATACACCTCCAGCCCAAATCTCTCTCTCTCTTTATACCACCGATCAAAGGAGGCGAGGGAGATCGTTGAATTGCTTCCTTCTCCTCTCTCTATCTCTCAATCTCCAAAATGAACGGCGGTCCATCTGGTTTCCGTAAGTATTTTTACATTTCCAACCTAGAAAACAAAATGATGCCCTAATTTGCAGATCTCTCTATTTTCTTTCCACTGTTTTTCTATTGACGAAATCTCTTGGTTTTTCTTTGAAGAGAATGCTCCTGTCTCAAGAGCCTTCGTTCTTGCTTCTGGACTCCTTACAATTTACTTTGGGGTCCAAGGTCGTTCATCTACACTTGGACTATCATATCAGGTATTTCCAATTTTTCTATTGATTTTGCTATTTTGGTGTTCTCATATGTAACTTAATATCGGTATTTGTTAGATTGTTCTTGTAGTCGTTTAATTTGAAATAAAGCTCTTTGATATTTCCCAGGATGTTAATGGGTTTTTTCTTTTCTTTTACTCATTGGGTTTCTTTATGTCTATAATTGAATTATGGAGTTTAGATTGTTTTCTAAATTAGTTCTTCTGAGGGGTGCATGGTGTTATGACCCAATTGATCGTATGATTCTAGCTTATGTCAAAGCATTCAGTGAGATTCTTGATCTGAATAGCAGGTCTCAACTTTGTGTGTTGCTAGTTTTATGTTGTATCATCTGGAAAGGTAGGATCTCCTTTGTATACTATCCACTAACTGTCGTCCTCTGCATCAGAGAATGAGAGACAGCATTTCCTTTGTCTCTCTATCATGTCAAATGGAAAACGTAAAACTTGGTTATTACATCTGTAATCTTGTTATTTGCTCAAATATTCAAGTTGCAGCACAACATATAGTTCAAACTCCAGATAACCAACCTTTCAGTCATGAGTTTACCTTTATATCAAAACATGTGTTAGGTCCGTGTTACATAGAAGAAGACCAGTGCTACAAGCACCGGTAATCTAAGTCCTTAGGCCATGCTAAACTAAATCCTTCCATTTTTTCTGTTTTGATAAAAACTGAATCAGATTTGTGATTATCATGATTTTCCTGTGCAGACTGGAAAATTTCAGTAGTATGACCAAATGTATTTCATTTTTTTCTTACAGGATAGTTTCAAAAAGCTTAAAATCTGGAAGCTAATTGCGTCGGTCTTGGCGTTTTCATCTACGCCAGAACTGATGTTCGGATTGTACTTACTGTACTACTTCAGGGTATTCGAGAGACAAATAGGCTCCAATAAATACTCGGTTAGTAACGATCGACAATTCTAGCTTCTCTTGCTGGCCTTTAATTGAAGAAATTTTCAGACTCTTTTGCTAGCTTATCGTGCAGACATTAAGTTCCACCACTAGGTCATGTATCCAAGTAATTTCACATTTGAAGTTCAAGATCAAACACACACTAAGCCAACATATAACACTTTGTCATTCTTAGTGACCATTTTGCACAGTTTAAAATGGCTGAAATAGTCACAGCAAGCGATTCACTAATATATAACATGCATAGACTAAGTAATATTGATAGTCCATAGTTCGTTTGTCCTTATGTGCAGATGGTACTGGATTGGTTTCTTACAGAATACTTCTATTGTGTTATGCAGGTTTTTATCTTGTTCTCTGTGATCGTTTCATCAGTATTCGAGGTGCTTGCGTTGACACTCCTTAAAGGTATACTCCTTTATAAAAACTTCAAATATTGCTCTTTTGATTCATTTAGCATATACTTTTTGTATAAGTTAATCGGTGTCATAAATACTAAAGATTTACAAAAGGAAGTCCCCTTTCTTATGTTGATCCCCTTTCTGCTGCCTCCATATCCAATCAGCATATCCTTCTTAAGGAAATAACCGATGATTAATTTTGCTCCTTTTTCTTTGCAGATCCCACCTTGAATATATTAACCTCAGGACCCTATGGTCTTATATTTTCGTCATTCATACCATTCTACTTTGATATTCCAGTTTCAACACGGTTTCGTATATTTGGTGTTAGTATCTCTGACAAGTCTTTCATATATTTAGCCGGTTTACAGGTAACCTTTTAGTTCTTGAACTTAATGATTCAGTTTTCTTCAATGGTGTGTGGGAGCTGAGATGATTCCAAAAAAGGACTTCGACCTATATGAATCTAACTGTGTTTCAATTTTTGCAGCTTCTGTTTTCATCCTGGAAAAGATCTATCCTTCCAGGTATATGTGGTATTCTTGCTGGTTCCTTGTATCGCCTCAACATTCTTCGCATCCGCAAGACAAAGGTTACTTTCTGATTTTATTTTATTTTGGGTGCTTTCTCCCTGAAGTACTATGTTTCAAACCTTTTTTTATCTAACTAACCAAAATTATCAGTAAGGTCTAATAAGTAATATGTCGAGCCAAAAAGTTGTAGTACTAAGCATATATACCATAATTGTAATATCTAAGGAATGCCAATTTGAGGCACTCAAAAACAATAGTTATTTTTAAAGAAATATATCGATCTGGTGTTTATTTGTCTATGAAGACCTTCCGTGGGATTTCTGTGGAAACCATAAGGCGTTTCCATATAAAAAAAGTTTGAGTTATGACAGTTTAATTTAACTTAGTCCCCCAATTCTGTAAATCCAAGCATGTTCTTGAAATGCAATTGTGTGATATTTTTTATCAGTTTCCAGCATTCATCGCCTCATTCTTCTCACGGCTCTCTTTGCCTCCTCCTGGAACTGCACCCCCTACAACATCAAGCAGGAATGTCATTGGAAATGTACCTTCTTTCGCAGGTCGTGAAGTCCAGGCAAGTATATTAACTAGTTCTATGTTAGTCTTACTCCTAAAGTAGTTAAGATTGTGTATCTTTAAAACCACTCCACAGAAAGACTTAATGATTTTGGTTGCCGATGTTCTGAAGGGTTGAGGAAATTTAAATAGTAGAAGATTCGTCTTTAAGGCATCATTGTCTCTTTTTAAACATCCAATCCTTCAGTGCAATTTGCTTATCAAATTTGGGCATACTATGAACAGTAACCTAGTGCAGAGAGTCCATATGCATGTGTCCTCCAATTTGAATCATGATAAAACTGCAAACACTAGGGAGGGATTACACATCGTTTTATTTCACATTGGATCTGTGTGACGTGTTTAGTTATCAGCCTGTTGTTAAGGTGAATATTGCCACGCTAGTTCACCTAGAGAAGTCTATCATGAAGTACTTTTCTATTTGATGCGGCACTCATGGGGTACTCTCTAGGCCCATTATCCCATGCACTAGTGGAACAGTAATTATATTATGATTTCATTAGAAATTTCTTTAAATTGTCCCGATTCTCTTGAATCACTCCATATTTTTTTGCCAGAACTTGTTTTGTGGTTTACAACCATCAGCCAACAATATGTGTCATAGGTAGGGCGGCGGGTGTAGTAGCGAAAAATCGTCTAACAATGTGTGAGATAGTAGTGCAAATAAAGCATTTCTTGATTGGGTTTTTTCATCATATGCTTCGTAAAACTAAGGTTTACACACCTTGACATGATATGGCTTAAGACCTGCCTCACCTTGCGGCATGCGTACCATGGGTAGACTAATATAAATAAATTAGTAACAACATGTGAGGGGTTTAGTTTGTTTAAACTCGTGATAATTTTTAATGTTGTGTCTTTCTTCTCTTGAAGATGAGTGCTAATTAAGACGTGGAGTTGGAATTTTGCTTGTAAACAAGCTGAGATTGGCTGTTTGTAACTGCGGAAAATTCCCTATGCTATTACCTTTTGAACTTGATCATTATCATTTCTTTCAACTTATCATTTTTTTTTTTTTTTTTTTTTTGCGTGTGTGTAGAGAAATAATCCGATTGCTCCACCCGCTTTCACCACGGAGCCACCTGAGGAATCCATTACTACATTAGTGTCGATGGGGTTCGACAGAAACACTGCAAGACAGGCACTGATACATGCAAGAAATGATATCAACATAGCTACAAACATTCTACTTGAATCTCAATCCAACTGATAAAATCATCGTCGATATCTTTTTACTATAAGGAGACAAGTATAGATTGTTTAAATTCTTCGAAAGGGATACAGCCATTGAAGAAAGATCTTACCAGTCCAAAGTAGTATTCCTGTAATTGATCTGCTCTGCTGTTTGGGAACCATGTAAGGTTGTCATGGTATCATCGTTGCAGTTTTTCTGTTTCTAGGGTTGTCCATTTTGAAGAAAGTTATACGGTGACTACTAATGAAACCTCTTAACACTAGGCCTGACTGTATAAAAACTCTTTTTTGGATATTAATATCTGTTCATACCTAATTATTGGAGGAGATTCAGCTTTGTATAGTTGCAGCTTCGTATACGTATGCAGGCTCTTCAGTTCAATTGGTTTCTACATTTTTCTAGTGTGATCTTTTCTAAGGTCTTAGTGTTCTTTAATTCGTGTTCAATTCTTTTTCACATTTCTTGCATTAGTTTTATTATTTTTTACTTGGGACCGTTTACAAAAGTTAATATTGACATTGAGTGCTGGACGTATGGCTTTGATCAATGTCAGTTGTAGAACCAAACTTCCACAATTTTTATTTTAAAGTAACAGCAATATCATTAGATGGCATCTGCCTCCCAAGTGTACCACCACCAAAATGGTGAACTTTTTGCTCCACTAATGGTGGAGTTTGCTGGGATCCTGCGAATTACTGGGTTACTACTGTGATTGATTCCACAGTCGGCACAAGTCTGCCTTTTTGTTCTCTTAACAAGCCAACAGTTGTTCTTTTTTCAAAAGATTCAGCAGGTGGGAGTGGGATGGTGGAAGCCAACCATTCTGCATTTCTAGGATGAACGCTCTGATAGAATTGAGTTCTATATTGTGCTGCAAACGATTTTAATCAAATTGAATTGAATGAAAAAGATGATTTACAAAGGTGTGTTCTGTGAGGTTATATAGCTGGTAGTTCTGTTAACTAACCCTCACATACGTGTGGTGTTCGCACGTTTACAAACCTCTCATAAGAACGAACTCATGCACTCTTTTGACACCACTCATAATTCTAGCAACTGATATATGCTATTACCCTCCCTCAATCTCAAGGTGGCTGTAAAGAAACCTTGAGATTGCACTCATAATTCTAGCAACTGATATTGAGGAAACGAAGCTAAAGAAAGTACAAGAGTATAAGGGAGTCCTGGAAACATTTCAAAGTAGCAGGTGGTGTAGAAATGATCGGTACAGTAAATACCAGGTTGTTGGTGATGCATTGCATTTCCAGATGCCAAGTTACCATCAAACCACTGCCAGTAGCCATCTTTGTCCTTCTGGAAGCTAAAAATCCTCAATTCCCTTGTACGGTGCAGACTGCCTGCCAGGCTTGATCATCTCATCCTGGTTTTGGATCATAAGGCTTCACATGAGCAATTGGAGCAGCAGCAGTATTAGAGACATCAGTTGGGAAAGGCTGGAACCAAGACGGAACAGACCAGCTACGTTCTGGGCAACAGTTGGATGTTGAGGCCTCTCTGTTTCATGATCATTGAAGCGGCCATACTCGGCATTGTTTAGCTGCATGTCATTGTAATTGTTCATGGAGGATGATGGTTGAACACCAGCAGGTCGTGAATCAGCCGAAGTCTGGAAATAGGCAAAAAAAGGTCCCCAACCATCAGTGTCATAAGGAGGTGGAAAGAATTGCAAATAACAAATGGAAGCTACTGTCATTCCTAGAAGGCTTCCAGCAAACACGTCTTGCCAATGATGCCAATAATCATCTACTCGTGAAAACTCCCACAAGAGATGCAACAAGCAAGGAAAGAAACAAGAGACAAAGTTTTGCAACATGGCCCTTGCAGTCAAATACTCTAATCTTCCCTGCTAAGTACCACGCCAGAAAACCAAGACCTGCGAATGACCATGAAGTATGCCCACTTGGGAAGCTTTTGTGTCCCTCATTAATGACTTTCTTTTCTCCGGTGCATTGAACGATTTTCGTCACAGTATCAAACACCCCCTTTCCATCAGGAAAGCAGCGCCAAAAGAAGACTGGCCGAGGTCGACCAACAGCATCTTTGATTGCATCCGTCAAAATTCCAGGTACAAGCACAGAAAAAAGAAGACCCAAGATTGCATGGTGCCAATCATATACATCCCTCCTGTAAAAGTAGATACCCGCAATGATTGCCATTGGCAATAATATGACCACCAGCGAAACTCCCCAAAATGGAACAGTATTGCCTTGCAATGGGTACATCAAGTCAGTCGTCATATCTTGTCCAACAAAGCGGTGAAATGGTTCTATAACATTCAATACAACCCCTATAACCATGGGAAGTAAAAATATGAGCCAGTCGTGCATATGGGCTCTAGCCAATTTAACTCCATGAGTCCTTTAATACCTTTCACTGAAATGATATACAGGGTAAATGTAGATTGGTCTGCTGAAATTTTCTGTATTCTTCCATACAACCCAGCCAACACCAGCATAAACAAGACCAAATTTATGTCCACTTAAAATTATATTCCAATTACCATTATCCAGCACTTAAAAATCTGGAAGTACAGTCAGAGAGAGAGCCCAGATCGATAGAGAAGAAGCAAAGTATGCCAAGTCCCTTGTTCAGGTGAAACCAATTTCAAGCAACACTGTGAAGGAAGGAAACACAAAGTAGAGGATTTGAACACTTAAAGAACTATGAAGATAAGAAGGAATTAGGGCCAGTGTGATGTGAATATAGGATTGTTTCCAATTGCTAAATCACCCAGCCACTCTTTTAAACTTGAAATTGTGGTTTCCCTTTGATCAGGACCAGAAAGATACACTAGAAATTTAACTGCCTGGAGTGGCGTAGGCGCAGAATAATCAGTTTGGCACACATATTCAAAACTGACTAGTGACATGAACCAGTAGTACCTTGGCTTTCATACTACTGAAAATCCAAGAAATCCAGAAATCGCACTAGAGATGTAGGTGAATCAATATTGAAGAAGCAAAGTCTTCAATTTGTGTTATTCATGTACATTTTGGTGTAGTAGTTGAAGTAGCCACATTATTCAAGAAATCCAAGAAAATCACAAACTAATACAAAAACTAAACAGTAGAAGGCAAAGAATCATACTCATCCGATCTTAGATGATCCTTACATTATTCAATTACAAAACAAATAATAAAGGAAAGGATAAAGAATAACATGCCACATTCTCAATTGAATGCAGACTCATCAAAAATAACTTCAACTTGAACACCAGTACAACACCAATTTCAAATCCATTCTTCATATTCAGTGCCACCATTGAATCACACAAGACATTCAACACGACATAAGTGAGGACTGTTTTGAAATAAGAATTGAGGTTGGAAGTATGAAAAATGACCAATGAAGCACTATGTGCAGGAGCATATTCACCCACAAACTCTCAACCTTCTGCTGAATCCATTTGAGTGGAACAACTTTAAGTTGTCATCTCACACACACATACTGGAGGAGACTCAAACATGCTCATACATAATTGGCATCAGGAATCAAAAACAGTAAATCTTGATTAAAGAACTAGTAAATGTGAACTAGTTAATGATGAAAAACTGTGTAGGAAGAGGATATTAAATCTTGTTGAAATAGTGATGTAAAAACTGAACACATGAAATCAAGTATGAAGTAATCAACAGATTGAGATTAAGATTACCAGCAGAGATTCAATTTTAACAGTTAAGGTTGAAGAATCAAGATCCATACCAAAAATCAGAAGAAATCCATGAATCCAAGAGCACAAGTGAGAAAATCAAATTTCATACCTAAGAATCATTCTTAATTCCCTTGAAGACGTTGCAGTAGAACATCAGGATCAAATCTAACTTCTCAGCAATGTCTGGAACAAATCTTCAAATACAGGAAACCTTATCAAACTTCAATGTAGAACATCAGGAATGAAAACTAATCTCATAAACAAAAACCTAATTGTGAAAACTGAAAACCCAATTCGATTGAAGATGAAACAGAAGATTAGTTGAAGATGAAATAGCTTTTGAATATGAAGAAGAGTTGAAGAAACAGCAGAAGAATTAAGATCGATACCCTCACAAATTAAAAATCTCTGAGACCGATGCTCTGATATCATGATAGAATAGAGTTCTACATTGTGCTGCAAACGATTTAATCAAATTGAATTAAATGAAAAAGATGATTTACAAAGATGTGTTCTGTGAGGTTATATAGCTGGTAGTTCTGTTAACTAACCCTCACATACGTGTGGTGTTCGCACGTTTACAAAACTTTTAATAAGAACGAACTCTTACACTCTCTTGACACCACTCATAATTCTAGCAACTGATATATGCTATTACGCTCATCAATATAAAAGAAGCCTCGGCCCTCGTCAACTTAACACTAACCATTCTGCATTTTATACATACTTTGAAAGAAAGAAACAGAATTACATCCATACTGACACCACTCTGCCGAAAAGAAAAAAAATCTCATCAACCCATACTAGGGCTGTGGATCCATCTCACCTATCATGTCATGAACAACAATACACAATTTTGACGATTACACTTTAAAGCTCGCTTAATTCAGAAAGCGACCATAATAGATTAAAAAATTAAAATAAAAGAAGAATATGTATAATTGATGAAAGATTACAACAAAACAAAAAAAATCATGATAAAAAAAGTGTTAAATTCTGACAACAAATATGCTTAGCTCAGGTCCACTATTACCATCAGGATTCATCGTGTAAAAAGTCTCTCAATCTTTGGATCCAGTAACACGTTCAAAATGCGCTCTCATATAAGTCATTTCACCCTCAGTCATATTTTCATTTTCTGATCTTTCGGTAGGAAGAACACCAGCACCCATGGAAACAGCATGGAGTAATTGCATGACAGTCAAATCATCTTGACTTGGGTCTCTCTTTACACCATACCCCAATTTCTTAAACATAGTCCAAAGCGGTTCATCCAGCAGCTTAACTTTCTCATTTGGATGCTTTTTATCACATTCCAATGCTATTCTTACTAATCCTGAACCCATCTCTTGTAATAACTTAGCTGTTGGTATTGCTAATTCAAGAACAAGCATTGGAAGACATTTAGGATTTTGTTGAATAGCAAGGCTAATACGAGACCGTCGGAAACCAAACAACGTACCCGTCATCCGAATTCCTCCGTGCATGTGATTGTTATCGGTACTACTTCCAACACTCATAGTCGGCATTTTGCAAGGTGTGGGTGCTATAATGGGCAGTGACCGAAAGACTGAACGGAACCGACGAAAGAATTTATTAGGCTTGGAGGATTTTTTCGTGTTTGCAGAATTAGGATTTTGAAGGGAGAATGGTGGGCGAGATGGAGATGGTGGTGAAGAAGTTGTTGGTGTAACTGAATTGCTTGGTGAACGAAACAGTGGGTATGAAGCCATTTGTGGTTCAGGAAGTGGTAGTGGTGGTGCCATGAAAAATGAGAAATAAAATCTATAGAGAGATTGAGAGACAAAAACAGGGAGAACTAGAAATGGTAGCTACTTTTTGTGTATGACAGATGATAAGCTATAAATATATAAAAGTCGTTTGATTTTTGCTGTAATGGGTGCTTGTCCTATGTTGTGTTTACTTAAAATGGAGCTAAGTTGTTTCTTTCTTCTTCTTCTTTTTTTGCTAGGAAAACTGAATTAAGTTGTTTGCACGACATTAATTTGTTTAACTAATCTTACTTAATGGAATATTATATCTGAATTTATGTATTTTCAGATTAACCAACTAAAATAATGTAGGTTTATGTGATTAATCATGTCGCCGTGCAAATACAAAAATGGCGTTAAGAGACTGTAAAAGGAGCAGGTCAAGAGCTATCACACCTCATACATAATTGAGATCAGAAGTTCGAATTTCTACGCTTGTAAAAAAATTCCCTTCTGAAGGTATTAGAAGTTGCTTCCGTGAAAAAGTGCAGTTACTTTTCAGTGGTAAATCTGGTTTTACTATAACTGGATTTGGAGTCGTCAACTCTTAACACACTAGATGCTTGCACATCCTATTCCTGCATCCTAAAATACATATCCACACTTATTCAAGATAGGCATATTTAAGTCTATTAATTAATTAAAAACGATAATTAAATATTTTAATTTTAGACTGACTCCAGTTTGTAGTCTGCAATAGAAAAAGTTAAAACAAGTTTTATTGATTTTCTAGCTTAAGTTTACAGCAGATTACATGTACAGCTTTTATAGCATTTGATAGATAATCAGATAAGCACATAGAAGAGATAAAGCTAGACTAAGTATTTGTTGAAGACTAGGATAGTCTTTTTAAGTTTGTTGATGACTCTGGTGCTATAGAATAGGAATCTGTTGAAGACTTGAACTTTGAGAACTCTTGCTGGCACATGACTCAGTCACAGAAGGAGTTGTACTAACACTTCCCCTCAAGTTGAGTGGGAGTTCACGAATATTCAACTTGTCTCTTAGCTGCTGAAATCTACATGAGGACAGTCCCTTGGTCAAAATATCTGCTATCTGATCTTGTGAGGATATGAATTGAACTTGAAGCTCTTTGGATGCAACCTTCTCCCTTACAAAGTGGAAATCTATTTCTATGTGTTTGGTCCTTGCGTGGAAAACAGGATTGGCTGTCAAGTAAGTAGCCCCTAAGTTGTCACACCACATGATATGAGGGGCTGATTGTAATCCAAGTTCCTTCATCAAAGATTATATCCAAATAACTTCTGAAGTAGCATGGCAATGCCTCTGTATTCTGATTCAGTGTTGGATTTTGAAACTGTCTTCTGTTTCTTTGCACTCCAAGAGATTAGGTTGCCTCCGAAGTATACGCAATACCCACTGGTGGAGCGTCTATCATCCAAGTTCCATGCCAAAATCTGCATATGTATAGGCCTGCACAGAAAGATCTAAAGATGGTCGAAAATACAACTCATAGTTTACTGTGTGCTTCAAGTAACGCAAGATTCTTTTGACTAGTTCCCAATGCTCAATATATGGCTCATGCATAAATTGACAAACTTTATTAACAACAACTGAGATATCTGGTCTAGTGAGATGAAGATACTGGAGAGCTCCCACTATACTTCTGTACACTGTAGGGTCTTCAAATTTTGTGGTGCCTTGTTTCTTGATAACTGATTGCACAACAAGAGGTGTTGTTACTGGTTTAACTCCATCAAGCTTGTATTTGACCAGTAAATATGTAATGTACCTCTGTTGACTCAGAATAAGTGATTTCTTGTTTCTGTAAACCTCTACACCCAAGAAGTATGATAAAGGTCCCAAATTCTTTGACTGCAAAAACTGTATTTAAATCTTGAATGAGTTGTTGAATAGCATTTTTGTTTGAACCTATCACTAAGATATCATCTACATAAATCAGTACAAATAGATAACATGATTGGGAGATGTGCACAAACAATGATCTATCTGCAATGGATCCTTTGAACCCTTTATTCACCAAGTAAGAGCTAAGGTTAGAAAACTAAACTCTAGGAGCCTGCTTTAGTTCATAGAGAGCTTTGTTTAATTTGCAAACATGATTAGAAAAGTTTGATCCACATACCCAGATGGATGCTTCATGTAGACATCTTCTTGAAGTATTCCATGTAAAAAGGCATTTTGAACATCTAACTGATGAATGTGCCAGCCGTGAATGGTTGCAAGTGATAGTACAAGTCTGATTGTACATGGTTTTACTACAGGACTGTATGTTTCATCAAAGTCTACTCCTTCTTGCTGATGGTGACCCTTAGCCACAAGCCTTGATTTATAGTGTTCAATACTTGATAGACACGTTTTTGTGTCGAATTTGCGCTCGATTTCCTATTTTTATAGTGTTCGATTATGTACTTTTATTAGTTTTTTGTGTTTTTGTAGGTACTTTATAAAAGTAAATATTTGCGGAGAAATCGTCTCAAAAAGTTGTGATTTGCACCCCGAAAAAATTACTAAAGGCACCCATTGGTCTTACTAAAGGCACCCAGACAATGGATTGGGGGCACCCCCTTTTCATTTCAAATATTTTGATATGGAGGGAAAGAAAGAAGTTACGTGAGAAACTTCTGTACAGTCTTTTTTTACGTGATTTTAGAGTTTGGGAGTGATTCAAATTGTGCCAAAGTGAATTAGACATCCCAACTAAGTTAAAAACACGTCAAACAACGTGTTTCAAGCCGGAAAAATAGCCAGCAAAAGTGAATTTGGACGGAAAAATGGAGTCCGGCTATATTTCGGATAACACTAATTAGAGATTGAGTTGGAGTCGTTTTAGGAGTTTTAATCACTTTAGAAGACTCCCTAGGGTTTGCATACCCTATATATACCAAAGAGAAGGGAGGAAATCAGGAGGGAGAGCATCCGGAAGCCACCAAAAAATTCCAGGAAAAAAGCTTGCTGCTGGTGGTGAAGAACACGTGAAGAACATAAGGCTGAAGAGAACTGTTGTTTGAACTGTCGCTGAAGAAGTCGCTGCGCCTGTCGCTGTTACAGTCCTATTTCTGAAGCGCCTTCAGTCCGTTCTTTTATTTTGTTCCCTTTTCTTCCTCCTGTAACACTACGAACCATTCACTGTAACTTTTTTAAGCGTCTCAAAACTTCTGTGTTACTTCTTTTTAACCATTATAAGCACTTTTCGAGCAATGAAACTATATTTTGAGTGCGTTTCCAATACAATGAGCTAATCACCATCACTGGGGAGACCGAGGAAGCTATTTTTCCAATAATTAAGTGGTATGTCTATTTTATCTATATTTTCTTTACAATTCTTTTATTATTAATTGCTTGATTAAAATTGAAAAAATGGTTTTTCTTAAATAGGTGTGTTCTCTTTTGATGAGTCATGCTGGATTGACTGCTTTTGATGTCTCATGCTTACGATTTACAATTATTCTTTCAAAAACCTATCTTTGGCATATTTAGATTAAATTGAGCATAGAATTGTTAGGCATATCACATAAGTATTGGTGAATGGTGGAATCTTAAACCCTAGTTCTCTTCCACCTATTTTTAAAATCAAATCTGTTTAATCTTATTTATTTTTAGTAATTAAAAATTAGGTCTAGAAATTAAATCTTCACAAGTCCGAGAATCGAATCTATTTTACCACTATATTAAAACAACATCAATACTCCCATCAGCCTTGTGCTTTACTCTAAATACCCATTTAGAGCCTACAACGTTCATTCCTTATGCATATGGGACCAAGGACCAAGTATTCCTCATCCATTGAGGGTCTCCAGTTTGGATGTTTGATTGCTTGACTGTAGCATGTTGGAACTGGAGGAGTTGACAGCACTAGAGGATGCTTGGTGGTTGTCAAACACAGACGACTAACAGGCTTTGTGATCCCCAATTTATCTCTAGTTATTGCAGGAGAGCAAGTTGTTAAAGGTTGTTGCAGGAGAGCAAGTTGTTGTTGCTGGCGCATGTCAAATGTGAGAAGATGAGCATAGAAAGTGCTCATTGTCATGTCTCCTGCCAGATTCAGAGAGGTTACAACTTTATCATAAGATTGATCCAGTCCATTCATAACAGATGCCTTCATGTCTGCGTCTGATAGTGTTACTCCAGATGTTAATAAAGCATCAAAGATTTTTTTGCCATGTTAAAGTATTCCTCCATAGAACTGTTGCCTTTCCTGAGATTGTGAAGTTCCCTTTTAAGATGCATTTGGTGTGCTTGGGTATTGGGAGAAAATCTTGTTTCTAGAGCCTCCCATACCTGTTTTGATGTTGTTAATCCAACTACTCTGGTCATCACCCTCTCAGTTAAAGAAGACAACAAGCATCCCATTAGGATTTGATCATGTTCATGAAATTTTATAAACTCAGGGTTCAACTGAGTTGTATTTAGTAGGTGTTTTGGTGGTTGTTGAAGACTGCCATCTACATATCCCATTAGATTGTAGCCATTGAGCAGTGGTTGAAATTGGGTTTTCCATAAAAAGTAATTTTTCTCATTCAACTTAATGTTGACAAGATGATTGATGTGTAGCTGCTGTAATGTCTGTGTGTTGGAAGCCATTTTTTGTTTGCTGGATCGGTTAGGCTGATACCAAATTAAAACAAGTTTTATTGATTTCCTAGCTTAAGTTTACAAAGGTTACATGTAGAGCTTTTATAGCATTTGATAGATAATCAGATAAGCACGTTGAAGAGATAAAGCTAGACTAAGTATTTGTTGAAGACGGGGATAGTCTGTCTAAGTTTGTTGATGACTCTGGTGCTATAAAATAGGAATCTGTTGAAGACTTGAACTTTGAGAACTCTTGCTGGCACATGACTCAGTCACTGAAGGAGTTGTACTAACAGAAAATTAGGGTTGCACATCGGGTTGGGTGGGTTAGGTGTGACCTCACCCGTCACCCTACCCGTTGATGGCGGGTAATAGAAGTTATCACCCGCATCCAACCCAACATCACAGCGGGTCGGTTTTCACCCGATCCAACATTACGTCGGGTGGGTCGGGCGGGTGGCGGGTATACCCGTCTTAATTGTATGCCCAAATTTGTTCAACAACATCTCTAGTAAGACATTACTACTTTTGAAAGTATGAATCTGAACAAAACAAAATTATCATAGTTAGCCATGCGAGAATCAGAGAGAGTATATAAGATAGTTATGTATTGGTACAATAACTCATTTTTATTTAGCTACCTTAGCAACACTAAATACAACAAAATTCTAGTAACTGCTGAAAAAATACAAAGATAAATTGAACAACGAACTGATAAATAAAAGGGGTTTGAATTAAGTTTACATAACCCAATGCCTAAATTTATCTCAATTAACTTAGCTAATACTCAATTTGAACAACCCCCAAATTGTTTCCAATCATATTTGTGAAATTCTAGCAATATACTGCAACTCAAAATTGAAAATTGAAGAACGGTGAATATGATATATCATCTCTAAAAGAATAAGAAGAGGGAAGAGTGAAAGACAAAAAGAATAAGGAAGAACAGAAAAAGGGATAGGTTGGTGGAGGTGGGGCGGAGGCGGAGGCGGAGATCAACGTAGGGAAGGCAGGTGGTAGTCGTTGTGATCTAACCTAAAAAGAGAAGGTTTAGGTTATAGCCTTATAGGTTATATATAAAAAGAGATTAACGGTTAGGATAAGTAAAATACTTTTGAACGACTAGGATACAACCTACGGATAAGATTTATTTTATGGAGGGTGGACGGATAGGGTCAGGTGGGGAAAGGTCTGAATCATAGTCGATCCTCTGTAAGGCGGGTATTAGGAGGTAGAGTCATAATCAACCCGTGCCGTCAACGGGTAGGGTCGGGTGCGGGTTGAGTTGGGCTGTACAGCCCTTTGGTAATGATAAACTATTTTTTGGATCAAAAGTAATACCGTAAGAAACAGGTGTTTTCTTTTAATATCATATATCTAACTTAAAATCAATGGTTCTGCATAAACACCAGAATAAGTGAATAACTATCAGCAAAGCACTGTGCCCCCAATGATGACAACACGCAAAAGTTGTGGTTTGGTAACAAATAATTTAGGTTAATCTCTAAAAAGCAGATGGGCAGCTAATTCGAAATCCAATTAACCTTATTACCTGACATTTGTTTTAGTTGTTGGCCCTCGGTACAAGGACCCAAATGTCTACCTAAGAATATATCAGCTATGGATGAAAAGGTGCACAAGTAACAGCTATTGAGTTCACCTAATAGAATCAACAAAATTATACTAGCCATTTAGATACAAAATCGAACAAAATCTTTGCTCGACTAAGCACCAAAATAAAGAAGCATACAGCCAATTTAAGGAGCCTCCCCTTGTGATGAAGATGGGACTTGATATAAAATGTATATCCAATAACCAAATTTGGAACTGTAACTAAAGAGTGAAAAAGTGCATCAATTGTCCTGTCACAATTTAGCTCTCTTTGCTTGTAGTTACAAATAAAGACGGTGGAACAGAAATGATTCACCTCCCCATCGGATTCTACTTCTTAAGTCTACTAGATTCACCGGCCATGTTATAGTGGGGTCGCAAATCCTGTTACAAGAAGAAAAAAAAAAGCAGATCAAGTTTCATTTCCTACTGTATCAACTACCAAAAAATCAATTATATAGAAAAATCATTCAACATAACGCATCCAAATCTTTCCGGATTACCTCATATTTCAGCCACAAAAACAAAATCCCATTTTATGGAGGATGGCCATCAAGGGAAAATAAAATCCTTTAACAAACTAAAGAGGGTTCTTCAATAAGCTGTGCAATGTCAGGAACAGATTATTTCTCTATTAAGAATGATTCCCCAACAACTCTAAAACCCCTAATTGCTTGGTATGGGAGTTCCATCCATAACTTTTGCAATTGTTTTTAGACATTTATACCACAAATCCAATTTCATATTGTTTCAGGAACAATATCAAGAGAACAAGGTATGCACAACACTCAGACGACCTCTTAGAAGTCCACATATAAATTGAACAGAGAAAGCATCATCCATTTATTGTGGACCTATAAAGTAATAAGTTGCAATGCATTTACTTGAAATGCACAACTACTTGCCCTCGAAAGTAAGATGGAGTCTTGAAGAGTACTTTTTGATCAAGAAAAAAGAGAGGTTATATCACATAATAGCTGCAATAACCCACATTGACAACCACAGATGTACCACCATACTACATGCACAAACATAAACACAACTTCTCTTAAGTCCTACCCACTGACAATTGTGTTTCACAGCTTAAAATTTTTTATGTGAAATGAAAATAGAAAGAATAAAAAAAGATTAGGCAAGCAAATATCAAGAACCACCTGAAACCATATCTGCCACCTTGGAAAGGAAGCTTATCAAGAATAGTCATCCACCTACGTAATATCGAGGGAACTCCCTGTCAAAATTTCAGGAAGACAATACATGAAAAAGAGGGTTGGGAAGGAGGAAAACCTTTCGTTACCATACGTCTACTAGTCACACAATCACAGCCTAAAAAGATTTTATGAGAATCCCCTATAACAACATAATACCACTTTTTAGGCTAGACTTATTGGAAAACATCCCCAAGGCCCAATTTCTCAAAATTATGCTTAATAATTTCAGCCTTAAAAGAAGTTGGCACTGCTCCCTTAATGCAACAGCTTGAAACAGGATCTCCTCCTTTCTTAACTGATCATTCATTAAAGTACTGAATTGAAATCATTTACTGACTACAGTTACTCTCCCTACGCAGTAACGCATCAACAAAGAGATAACAAAAGGTGTGCCTCCCAAAGCTTACTAAATATGCACGACATGCACTTTAAGCAACTGCAAGATACTTTCTAAAGGAATGGATGCACACACCCATACAACACACGTTCCATCAAGAGGTAAAGCATTTGAACCTAAGAATTCCCTAATAGTAAACGATGGCAGTGGAAAGAACATATCATAACATCCTGTTTTGAGCAGAGAAGACAAGTTGAGAAGCAATTATGATAAACAACTAACAGAATCACCAGGTCATTAGACACACAAACAAGACATGTCATCAACCATTGGATCTCTTTATTCATTTAATTATTATTGAATTCCAGAAGAATATTGCCCATTTCTTTCAAAATGTTCAGTAGGGTGCCCAATGAATGAATAATTAGATCCAGGGTTTTTGATGTTTGGTATCAAGATGGTAAGTGATGGGCCTGATGGCACTCGACTCTTCAAGAATAAACAATGTTAGAATTATTTGTGACAGGGTATCATGCTACTCCATACTTTAAACAGACAAAGAATGGATGCTAAAGCCAGTAATTCACACAAAATTTTATAAACTGTACACTATGCAACCAAACACGATACATTTGCTGACTATAAACTAGAAAAGTGCGAGACTTAAAATTCAAAATGAGAGAAGAAAAAAAAAACAAAGAAAGAGAAATGAAAGGGACACACACCTTCCGAAAGCCAGGCCCAATTTCCTGCCTTCAAAGAGAGCTTCGAAGTAAGCAACGCAGATGCAGTAACACTGTGCAATGGCATCAACGACTGTGCGCAACCCAACACAGGAATCCTAAAAAACATCACAAAACATCCAGATTCGTTATAATTGATGAACAACAAGATAGCAGAAATGTCTTCTTGATTTAAATATTCAACGAAAAGAAGCTTTGTTTCAATAGTAATAAAGGGATTTAAGGAAAAAACTACCTTGAAGATGGAGATTTCAAAAAACGAGATGTAGAAGTTGGTTTAGCAGTAGAAGTAAATCCACCAAACTTAGCTGCACCAGAAGCAAATGATGATGTCTTTGCAAAGCTTTGAAAAGCTCTTCTTGCACAATTAGCAGCCATGGTTCTAGTTTCTCATAAACCCTAAAACCAAGAGTAGTAGATGAGAGGAGAAGAATTGATTACACCAATTTCCTGATTATATAAGACTGATCGATTACAGAGAAAGACCTTTTTTTTTTTAGGGAATGAGGTTAGGGCTAGGATTTTAAGAGACGTGTTCTAAATGAGGTGGATGCTGCATCGGCCTCACAGCTTGCAAACCTGCCTGCCTTGTTGGTAAAGCATCTCACTTATAGTGCCAGGAACAATAACATGTATGGGCCTCAGGCCACTTGTTTATTTCATTAGAGCATTTTCTATTTTGATAAGAAAAATGAAAACTATAGAATGTTACATTCTTTTATGAATCAAAAACCGAAACCCATATAACTAATACAACAAAAGCTTCTAATCCTATCTAACAACGACAAAACAAAAATCAATCACATTGACATTTACTGAGACCATTTCTACTGTAATTATTCTTCTCTTCGAAAATGTGAAAAACACTGAAATGAAGATCCCATTTCTGTGATACTATTAGAGTATGCGAAACCTAATTCAATAGTACTGCACTCCTATCTATTAAAAAGCTTACATGGTGAATGAGGTCACCCAGATTCGTCTCTCGAGCTAAGCTTAGACTGATCCCTTACTGAAAGGTTTCTCCAATACTATTTCAATGAGATATTTCCACAACCACCCAAATCAAACTTTAACTATCCATAACAACATCCAGAAAGATGTCCAGTGATTAGATTATTCTACAAAATGACTTAATTTCAGTGATTAGATTTTTCTAACTAAGATTATGATTCCATTTCTTCCAAATCCAATAAGAAATACAAACCCTAGAAACCAATCATTCTTGACAAAAAGATTCACATCACTAACAAAAACCAATTTTTCACTAACAAAAGCATCAAACCAATCAAGATGCAATGAGGAATCCAAAACCCGTACCTTTATGATTTCGCTGTTGACGCGCAAAAAACCCGAACCCTAGTTAGAGAATGAAGGTAGATTTTCTTTTTTGGTTCTCTAAATACACCCAAAAAATTATAATATAATGACTCTTTTGCCCTTGCGAGTTTTATAAAACCCAGAAGTCTCGGTAGACCGCCAAGTTGGTGTACTAATTGCCTGCTTTTATCCCTATTTGCTATTTCTTCTTCTTCATGGCGTCTGGCGGAGGAAATGCAGTGGTGGAATGGCACCAGAGACCATCAAACCCTAAGAACCCTATTGTCTTCTTTGACATCACTATTGGAACCATAGCTGCTGGAAGAATCAAGATGGAGCTCTTCGCTGATATCGCTCCCAAAACCGCTGAAAATTTCAGGTTTTTCTCCTTTTTGTTGTTTCCCATATACTCGCTCATGAATTCAATGTCACCTCTAAAACATACCATCGACCATCCTAATTTATTTATTTTTTGTTTGAGCTGTTTTCTAATCTCTATTAACCACGGATTTCATTATTATTGTAGTTATGTTTTTGGATGCATAAATTTGTGTTTCTTAATTGTATTTGAGTCTTTCTCTTGATTGTGGATGAAACTCGGAAAATATTGTGTTAGTTCTAACTGGACAAGATTTGAACACTTTAACTCTTGTACCAAGGTTTATGTGTACTAGGGTTTTAGGCTTTATGTGTTTCGGAACTGATATTTTGTTTCTGTTTTCTTTGCCAGGCAATTCTGCACTGGAGAATACAGGTGATACCAAAACTCGTGTGTCAGAGCCGTCTATGAGTTACCTTTATCTAGTATAAATAAAATCGTGAATTTCTGTGTGTTTGTAGCCTCTAAAATCCTTCATCTACTATGATAGCAAAACAGACAAATTGATGACTGGAAAATACAACTCATAGAGTTCGCTTTGTTGATGTGCCGTTGGCACTTGATACCTTGAGCCACTTTACTGTCTGTCTGTGATAATCGTAGTCTAGGGTAAAATATTTAACGATCTTGCATTATTTTTTTGAATATATTTCAGAAAAGCAGGATTACCAGTTGGGTACAAAGGGTGTCACTTTCATAGGGTGATTAAGGATTTCATGATTCAAGCTGGTGATTTTCTCAAGGTACGTCTGTAACATGCCCTACAAATACAAATTTTTCTACATTTAGTTTCTATTATAATTGAGAGACTGACTCCACATAACTGTTTTTAATTCTTTTTTTTTTTTTTTGTTGTATTCTGGACTGATCTTGGTTACATGCCATTTTGTTGAATAAACTCCTCTATATGGCATGTGGATGTGTTACACAGGTTTAGATTCTAAGTTTCACTGAGGATAAGGGTAACTGTGATAGGAAAATGGTCATGTTAAAGAATCATACCTTTATGTGGTGATGGAGTAGTTGTATCAGTCAATGCAGTAAATTTTGTTCAACAAGTAAGGTGTGTTGAAAAGAAAAATTAACATAGATATTTGTAAGTATGACAATGAGAGTGTTTCATTAGCATCTAGGCAAAAGAAAATCGCACTTAGGTAGTTAGTTTCCATAGATCTATCTTACTACCAGATCCTATAGGACATACTTTTCTTTTCTTTGGTTGTGTAATGTTCATTCATTTCTCTTTGCATGTTATGCATATAGCAAAAACTCATGCTTACCTTGGCTACAATATTTACAATCGATGCAAAATTTGTTAGTTACCTGTTATTTGAGATTAGGTAAATGTTGTTTTCAGGGTGACGGTAGTGGATGTGTATCAATCTATGGAAGTAAATTTGACGATGAAAACTTCATCGCGAAGCATACTGGCCCTGCACTACTATCAATGGTATGAGATTTTGCACCCCATATAAAAGCCAGTCATTTCTAATTAAGAACTGTTCTTTTATGTCAATGAATTAGAAACTCTCACTATCTTCTCATAAAAAGGTTTAATTTGTTTGTTTTTTATAACGAAAATACCAGTAACACTTAAATTATCATTATCTTATGAATTGTTTTTATTCAAATATTCCAAAAGGCTAAATGAGAGTCATCTTTGTGAAATTAGGATTACATCATCACAGGCCTGATTTTAAGTGTCTAGACCCTAAATTATCAACTATGATCGGAGAGTGGGTCATCAAAGTGGAAATGGATATAATATAAACTGAAACACTGGAGACTGGCTGAGGAACCCTCGAGTTTGTTGGCTGTCTAGTAGCTTAGGGTTAGCTGAAACGGCGCCAAATCCATCCCCGAACCCTACTACCTAGATATTAATAATGGTTCATAATTGTTTATTATTTCTTGAGGATGGCAATTTATGTATTTTGGTTTGGTAGTTTGCTGAAATTCTCATCAAATCAACTTAAGCATTCCAGTTCTAGGGAATATTTTAATGGTAAGAAACACCGTAATAAGATATGGTTCTTTCCATTAAAAACCATACCAATTTGGTTTCAGGCTTAAAGTAACTCCAGCTCTGGTGGATTCTGCATATGGAAGCACCATAATGATCTATCTTGATTGTCTAGTTTGTTGTTTGAGAAAGTTATTCACAGTTGATGTGTGCAGACTATTATTATTTTAAGAGAGAAACTAATAAAGATGCCTGTCGTTGATTTCTGTGCAGGCAAATAGTGGAGTCAATACCAATGGATGTCAGGTAATATTCCTTTCAAATTCATCTAAGATGATTAATATTATGAAATGTCAATGTAATTTTCAGAATCAATGATTTTCATTTACAATCGCTATGAGAAATGTCAGCAATTATAGAAGGAAGTGCTATGCTTTCTTGTTGTTGAGCTTTCTGGCATGATAATTTTTCATAAACAGTTGATCAATTAAGGTATAACCTGGCAAGTTCTAAACACTTTGCTGCAGTTATCAAAAATGTGTATATGCCCAAAAATTGGAGCACATATTCTTGATACATTAATTCTTAACTGTTCGAACATTTTTAGTTTTGATGAAATCCATTTAATGTGTTATTGCGTTATTATTAATTTGATTTGGACAGTATGATAACCATCTGCTTGTGTTGAATTGTAGTTCTTTCTCACATGCTCCAAGTGTGACTGGCTTGACAATAAGCATGTAGTCTTTGGGGTGAGTCCTATATTACTGATTTTGTTTATATACTGACAGTAACATCTTCCAAAGGTTTTAAAAAAGTGATAAACTGATTGATGTACGGCATTTTAATGAATTTTGCTGTTTCTTACAGAGGGTGCTTGGAGATGGTCTTTTGGTTCTCCGAAAGATAGAGAATGTGGCCACTGGACCTAACAACAAACCTAAACTTGCCTGTGTCATTGCAGAATGCGGGGAAATGTAAATTGAAACATGTATGATGTATTATGCTCGTGTAACTTCTCAGGTGGGTTCTTTTTTTTTATCTTTGATTTCCTGGAGACTTGAATTGCTTACCCTGTCATCACTAAATGCTACCTTTGATTTGGAAGGTCAAAAAAAAAATACTGCATGGTAACAGATACCCTAATGAAAAACTGAAGTATATGGTTAAGTGTGGCCAAATAATGGTCCTTAATTGTATTGGTAACCATAATCTATGAGTTCAGAGGCTAGAAACTCTATGACTGCGTTGGCAGAGATTGGGGAATGCCATCAAGACCGACATCAAGTAAAATGCTGTTAAAAGACATCAAATTAATCAAAATATATAACCTAAAAAAATCCTAGCGCTTACAGATTTGGTATCTGCTAGGAATATAGTTTGTCCTTTTGTCTTTGTTCATCATGTGGTCGACTTCCCTGTTACAACACAATGATTGCATACTGAAATTACGCCAGCATTTGAATATGCTGTTGCATATTGTACCTTTACTACAGAGAGAACAATCCATTATAGCCTCCTCACCCTAACTTGGGGTTCCGTAAAAAAAAAGGAAGAGGACCAAGAGGAAGAAAAGGGTCCTCGAAGAAGAGCGTGGGTTAGTTTTTTTTAGAGAGAGCTGTGTAGTAAATTGATTACCTGTGTAAAAGTAAAAGAGTGTGAGACCCTTCATTTTTGGTGCAGACTGCAGAGTTATTTTTAAGTTTTAGTCTTGGCATTCATCGCAACCCGAGAACATCAACGCCCATTTTTCACGTGAAAGATCAAATCCTAGAAATAACTTCCAAATGCCAATAGGGGCCAGATTTTTGCTTTAGCTAGTGTAACTCTTAGTTTTCTGCTGGTCGGGCAGGGTGGATCAACCCTTTAAATTTCCTCCCAAGGCCAGATCAAGGGCAACAAAATCAGTACTCTACTGCGTTGAGTTAATTCCTAACTCCCCAACTTGAGAGTGACTGGATCGAGTATGTGAAAACCATGCTTCATATTATTCTAGTTTCTCACTGTCAGAACGACACTACTGTTACTAAACAAAGAGCCAGTAGCAGTAACCGCCTTGTTCAAATACCACAAACGGGACAGAGACCTCAAAAAATCTACATATCCTTGGTTACGATTCCCTTCTACGGCACAAAAAGATGCCCATAGTGTACTACCATCAAAATATGAAGGAACTTCATCACAATTCACAGCCAATTAACACTGAGTTTTTGGTTCAATCTTCAAGAGAAAATGAATCTTACTAGAGAACAAAAATGAGTTCCTCAAATATTCTTCTTTTAAAACAGCAGATAGACTAGCACAATTAATATTGAGATACGGATTACTTTTGTTCAAAAAACATGCAGAATTAACGATTCCTTTCATAGAATTTTTTTCTTCTTCACATACTACTCATCACACTGATAATTCTCAATCCTCTTTGCTTTCCTGTCCTAAGACCTACCCTAATCCTTTTCATCTCTGTAATCGAAGCAGGACGTGAACGGCCATTTCTTGGTTTAGGCTCGTCCTGTTCGAGCTTGATCTCTCGAACCTACTTGAAAGTACGATTTTACCGTATATTTGTTTTCACCCTAAAACAATAGATATGAACAATTCTCTGTGTGATAAGGTTGGATGATCAAGTTGTTTCATTTAGACTTAGACTTGGAATTTCAGACTTGTTCTGTCGTGTCTTCTAATAGATTGAGAATCTATTTATATAATTATAGTTATTGTAATCGTTCCCCTGACCTTCTCTCTGGAAAAAAATGTCGATGGTGGAGTAGTGGTGAAGCGGAGAAGGTGGAGAAGGTGTTGACAACTGCTCCCCACTCTGTTTGAGGTTGAATACACGGTATTCAACCTACCACTCTTCTACTCAACTGCTGATCAAACTTTCCAGAGTTTTCTATGTAGTGGGTACATTGATGTACCACGTGTCATAGACCGCCAGACCAATACCCTAGTGAATATCCCCTCACTTGTGACATTTGATGTCTCGTTTAAATAGTGTAGTATTAAGTACTACTACTAATATTAAATCGAATGAGACTTGCTTAGTCTTTTAACCGAATACCTGTCTTGCTTGACTAACCTGATGAGTCTAGCATACTAAGAGTAAAATAAAATATGCAGTTATTTTATTTATGAGAAACAGTATGTTCAACTAGGTCAATTTGCATTGACATGTTTATTTTTTAGAAATAAGTATATGTTGTTGAGCATGAGAATATGTATATGAAGCCATAATATTTATGAGTGTGAGGCCACATTTAAAAATATATGAGTGAGAGGCTACATATGAAATATTTATGAGAGGCCTAGTATGACCTTTGATACGTAAGTTAGGGTTTTGAGGATTGTATATGTAAAGCAAAACCCAAATAGGCAAACATTAAGAGCTAATGTTAAGGTGGATGAATGTTAGACTAATGCCTCGGTCGGATTAGGTTTTTATATTAATGCCTAGGACACATTAATGTTTGGATTATACTAAGCCACCTTAGTTTTAGGGATAATACTAAGCCGCCTTAGTTAAAATGATTAATACTAAGCCGCCTTAGTTAAAAGGGCTAATACTAAGCCGCATTAGTTAGGAAAAATGTAAGAAGCCTTAGTATTAGGACTAACGGGTAATACGTATTAGTATTAGGAAAATGGTAAGACACCTTAGTATTAGGGTTAATGGGTAGGACGGACAAGGTATGTGTCTTACCTAACGCAGACGTGTTTTGAAGCTATTACTAAGGTGCATTAGATTCATGGCAAAACTAAGATGCTCAAGCATTGAGGATTAAGAGGTAAGAAGCCTTAGTCTTGTACTAAGACTAAGACACACAAGTTTAGTCTTGAGAACTAAGACTCACATGTTTGGTCTTGAGAACTAAGACTCACATGTTTGTGCTTTGAGACTAAGGCTCACAAGTTTTGTGGCAAAATTAAGACAGACATGATTATTCTTGTACTAAGACGCATAAGGTAAAGGGGCATCATCCCCTTGGAATTGGACGAACAAGAGAATTCTTGTGAAATTTCGTCATCAGAAAATTCAGATTTAGGGTTTTCACTGAAAACGCTGTAAAATCTTTATACGGAGTCCGTTTACGATGATCTACCCCAACTTTTTGATGCCCAGAAGACCAGATACCTTTGTAAGAAGGATAAATTGAGTTTAGGTCCTCAAGAATACGAAACAAACAAAAGTCAGGAAGAATTGAGGAATTTTTCAGCTGCGACTTAGTTGAATGTTTTGATCATATCTCTGAGCCTGTTTGTCCGATTGATGTGATTTTTTAGTATGTTTTAGAGGACATCCATACGAAGAGTTTGTATATAACTCATACCTTGATTCATTACCAGTTGATCCCAGCTTACGACTTTGTACCGGGAAGTGTGGAATTGTTTCTGACAATCTTGATATAAAAACGCACTTTTAGGCCTCTGGGCCATCTGCTTGCATCTTGAATGTCTAATGAAGGATGTTTATGTCATTGGTTGCTTCCTTAATCAAGGATTGACGTGGCCAAGGCTAAATTTAGCTAGTATGAGTTATGTTTTGTGATAGGATTATGAGAAACCTATTTATAATAACCGCAATCGCACAACGTCTACAATGTAGAAGCGAAAAATACGGGTCGAACCCACAGGGAGCGGAAAAATACTGCAATTAATATTCCTAATAAACTAACCAGAAATGATATTTTGAGATTTTCAGAGTGCAAATGAAATATAAATAAATTAACCTAAACTAATAAAATAAATCTAATAGGAGAGAGTCGGTAACCAGGGTCAACGGATTCAACTACTATTTCTAATTGAGTACCGAAAAGAATTCGAATTCCAAAATATCATATATATCTTTGTTCTATGCAACACCTATTATTAGTATAATTCTCGATCATAAACTTGCATCTTCGAAGTATAACCCATCAAATGATTTAAACTAAGCATGAATTACCAAATTACAATGACAAGGGAATTATCGAAAAATATAATTTCTAGATACACAATTGATATCTCCATCGTCTAAGCAAAACTTATCAAATGATTCAACCTAAGCATGAATTTATCAAATATTAACGAATACAATTGTGGAACTATATTATGCAGTTAGGCTTTTGTATTGTACAAAGCCGGTGGAGCAACAACATGTATTCTTTATAAAATCAATAAACCGTAATTATGGATTTTGACAATACAATTCGTAATAGCCTAATATCAAAATAATTCTCTATTTAATTCATATTGGTCTAATGCTTCAAGTAGTTTTATCCATAAACCCTAATTATAAAGAAATTAAAAAGACGGATATGGTTTCTCAAAACCCATAAAAATAACTAATAAAAGAAAATAGAAAAAAAAATAAGATTAAACCCTTCAACTTCTTATATTTGTCTTTTTCTGCGCCAGAAAAGTCTCTTTCTTTCCGCCGAAACCAGCCTCCAACCCCCAACTGTCTTCTCTCCGTCGAAACCAGCCTCCAACCCCCAACTGTCTTCTCTCCGTCCAGTCCACCTTTAATTCTATGTATACTTTTTCTTTTATATCTCCCACAGACTCCACCGAACAGCAACTCCACCCACTTCGTTGCCATGTCACCTTTCTACGACCACGTGATAGTCAGACTTTTCTCCTCCTTTGCTTTTACTCACGCACACCTTCTCTCTGCGCACATTCTCAGACTTTGTCCCCTCTACCAACAAAAGAAGCCCCGCTTCATTAGAAGTCCAGCGGACCACCAACCACATCTTATTCTTCTCTTTAATCACGTGTCCTTCGTTTAACAAAAGAGACCAAGCCTCTTTTTCTTCTAAGTTCGTGTCTAGTCTCTTGGTTCCACCAAGCTTATCACCTTTCGAGATCGAACAACCACTAAGAGCCAGAGTCATTTTCCATCTGTATAACCAAAAAATGTGTTATCCTCAATCTTTCCACTCTGTATCATGGGGACTGAGCCACAAAAGCCTCCGTTCAACTTTTCGACTTGGTCTTTAAAATGTTGGGCCAACTCTTCTAACTCCAGAAAATCCACCGATTAACCCTTTTAGCCGTGAGTGAGACGGTAGCTCAGGTGTAATAGCAACCAACATAAACAAAATTAAACAGCCCGTGACTAATTAAGCATGCATATTTGGTGTGGTCGGTAGCAACATTGTCTACTTTTGCCGCAAACACCATTTTAACTCTTATTTAACCAAATTATTTATAACATCAGGTTTTAAGTATATAACTTATAAAAGTACAAAAACAACATAAATCCTAATTTCAAAATGACTGACCCTCAAAATCCGTCCATATAATGTGTTTTTTTGGAGCTAGGGGAAATGCATCAAGGGGCTTAAAAGATCAAATGGAATGATACATAAACAAGTAAATCCCTTATGAGTTTAGCATAACAAATAGATACTAGTAAATATAGATTAGGCGGTAAATATGTATAAATGCCTGTATCAAATACCCACAAACCTATATTTTGCTAGTCCTCGATCAAAACTAATCTAAAAATAAAATAAAATCCTAACTCACTTTCCAGGAATCGCGACTACATTTAGCGTATGTAACAATCCTTTAAACCCCTGAGTGGCCTTAGTGGACAAGTTTTGTCTCGTGAGGGTTTACAAGAGGTTTACCCACAAAACCTTTACTCCAACTTCTAGCTACATGTGAACGATTGAGGATAGACACTAAACAAGCTATTTAGTTGGCTACTAAAATTTTTGGCTATAAGAATCATTACCCTATATGAGTTCAATTGTTGTACACAAGTTTGCACTCATCGTACTAAAATTCATATAAGAATGCAAAACTCTACTCAAATAATCATCCAACGTTCCAGAACTAAATGAAAATTATCAACATTCACATTGCTCAGAATCTATCAAATTCAAACACATGGATAGATTAGAAGATGGATATAGAAGTAATGAATGGTGTACATGTTGACTAAGGTGAACCGTGTTTCTCATATCTGCCTGAAGGTCACTGCCAGGATAAATCCTAATGGATTGAGATACGTTCCCACTGGTCTTAATCCTTATACTAATATCAACTCAGTTGGTATATACAAGGGCCTCAGCGGTCGATTTATTGAAAATAAATAATTATTTACTCTTTTTTCTTGAAGCAACAACTTAATTAAATACAATAATAGGGTTTGATCTCAATCACTCTACTTCATCCCAACGACAATAACAAGTCGATACTAGTGCCCCACCAAATCACTTAGAGAAACACAAAATTGCAAAAAAAAAAAAAAAAAAAAGGTGTTATGATTAAGATGATTCCGAGATATGCTTGTTCAATGATTATCATGTTATATTTAACACCTGAGTGCATCCTTTTATGTATAGACCATTTAGCTGCGCACACCAATTCCTATAGACAAGAGTTGTGCTTCCATCTACTTAGAATGGTTAGTGTCGTCCTGAATAGTTCACAAGTTTCTAAATTTTGGAGTTCTTATTGGCATCAATTTTGAAAACTCTACCCCAAACCTAAATTTAAATTGTCCTCAATATTTCAAACCGTGCAACCTAGAAAAACATGCAGAAAATATAACTTGCATAAAAAAAATATAAATCAAAGAAATGGGATTGGAAGATTTCACCTGATTGATGCAAAAAAAGTAATATTCTCTGTAACACACATCAAACGATAGTAATAACAAAGAACACTAAAAATAAAAATAAACAAAAAGCCTAAAGAAAAAATAAAAACAAGAAAATAAGAATCTACATACTGGTTATGTACAAAAAGGATCTCCATAAATTAACAACCTGAAAATTTTTGGGATCAACCCAAAATATAATATATACAACCAATGACAGTCTCAACCTCTCGCAGTAGCAATGTAAAGATGATGAGACTATCAAAAGAAAAGAGTTACCCCTAAACCTAGTTTTTGCAAATGATATATCACTGTGAACAAAAATAACCGAGTCAAAGGGTTCGCTAGGGATGGGAACTGAAACTATTTGGGAGACATGTACAGGTAAAGAGAAGTCACGAGAAGCAAATTCACTTGTATAAATACTAGCAACTGACCATTCTTTTTCGATTTCTCTAAAGGTCTCATAAATTTGTTTCCACACTAAGTCTTTTCTATGTGAAATTTCATTCAAATGGTTGAGTGTATCTTCTAAAGAAAGACTTACATCATAAGAAGTATTAGATATCAACTGTTTAATTAAATCCTCCAAAGACGGAGAACACACATTATATTCATTACAATATTACTCATTTGCCGGTTCATAATAATGTGAATCTCGACAAGCATATTCTTCAATAGTTTAAGTAAATAACTCCTTTTCTGACTCTTTTCTCTGGAACTTTTTGAATGAGTTCTAAAATGCCATAAAGGATGTCATGTCACCAGACTCCATATATACAAAGAAAATAAAAACAAAAATTTATACAAACTAAAATTGGTGCAAATTCAGGAAGTAAACAAACAAGCAATCACCAATTAATTCATTTCATAAATCACACCATAAAATAAAAGAAATTTTTTCTCTTACCCTTATGATCAGAACGGAAGAGTTTAAAGAACTCAACTGAGTATTTTCCCACTTCGAAAAGCAGTACTAGTACCTCATATCAACATCCACAATTTAGGATAACGAGCGTCCAACCTGTCCAAATCGTTCAACATATAACTCACAAGCAAGAAACTCGTGAGTAGTTTACAGCAGACGAATGTTGTTGAGCTATATGACCAGGAACAACCCCAAAAGTACTTGAAACAAAATTCTAAGACACAAAACTAGTAAAAAAGAACTAAAAATCCTAAAGTAAAATAAAAATAAAAATACTAATTATAATATCTCACAGCCGCTCCCTGGCAGCGGCACCAAAAATTGGTAGGATTATGAGAAACCTATTTATAATAACCGCAATCGAACGACGTCTACAATGTAGAAGCGGCAAATACGGTTCGAACCCACAAGGAACGAGAAAGTACTGTAATTAATATTCCTAATAAACTAACCAGAAATGATATTTGGAGATTTTTCAGAGTGCAAATGAAATAACTTAATTAAGCTAAACTAATAAAATAAATCTAATGGGAGAGAGTCGGTAACCAGGGTCAACGGATTCAACTACTATTTCTAATTGAGTACCGAAAAGAATTCGAATTCCAAAATATCATATATATCTTTGTTCTATTGCAACACCTATTATTAGTATAATTCTCGATCATAAACTTGCATCTTCGAAGTATAACCCATCAAATGATTTAAACTAAGCATGAAATACCAAATTACAATGACAAGGGAATTATCGAAAAATATAATTTCTAGATACACAATTGATATCTCCATCGTCTAAGCATAACTTATCAAATGATTCAACCTAAGCATGAACTATCAAATACTAACGAATACAATTGTGGAACTATATTATGCAGTTAGGCTTTTGTATTGAACAAAGCCAGTGGAGCAACAACATATATTCTTTATAAAATCAATAAACCGTAATTATGGATTTTGACAATACAATTCGTAATAGCCTAATACCAAAATAATTCTCTATTTAATTCATATTGGTCTAATGCTTCAAGTAGTTTTCTCCATAAACCCTAGTTACAAAGAAATTAAAAAAATGGATATGGTTTCTCAAAACCCATAAAAATAACTAACAAAAGAAAATAGAAAGAAAAAAGATTAAACCCTTCAACTTCTTATATTTGTCTTTTTCTGCGCCAGAAAAGTCTCTTTCTTTCCGCCGAAACCAGCCTCCAACCCCCAACTGTCTTCCCTCCGTCCAGTCCCCCTTTACTTCTATGTATACTTTTTCTTTTATATCTCCCACAGACTCCACCGAACGACAACTCCACCCACTTCGTTGCCATGTCACCTTTCTATGACCACGTGATAGTCAGACTTTTCTCCTCCTTTGCTTTTACTCACGCCCACCTTCTCTTTGCGCACATTCTCAGACTTTGTCCCCTCTACCAACAAACCAAGCCCCGATTCATTAGAAGTCCAACGGACCACCAACCACAGCCTATTCTTCTCTTTTATCACGTGCCCTTCCATTTAACAGAGGAGACCAAGCCACTTTTTCTTGTAAGTTCGTGTCTAGTCTCTTGGTTCCACCAGGCTTATCACCTTTCAAGACCGAACAACCACTAAGAGCCGTAGTCATTTTTCGGTTGTCTAACCAAACAATGTGTTCTCCTCAATCTTTCCACTCTGTATCATGGGGACTGAGCCACAAAAGCCTTCGTTCCACTTTTCGACTTGGTATTTAAAATGTTGGGTCAACTCCTCTAACTCCAGAAAGTCCACCGATTAATCATTTTAGTCGTGAGTGAGGCAGTAGCTCAGGTGTAATGGCAACCAACATAAGCAAAATTAAACAACCCGTGACTAATTAAGCATGCATATTTGGTGTGGTCGGCAGCAATATTATCTACTTTAGCCACAAACGTCATTTTAACTCTTATTTAGTCAATTTATTTGTAACATCGGGTTTTAAACATATAATCTACAAAAACATAAAAACAACATATTAACATAACAAATAGATTCTTTGTCGAAACTTTCCTCATCCTCATAATAAGATGAGGATGATTGAACCTTATCTAAACAAATAGTGCTTTCAATTCTAACATCTCCCTCTAAATTAGGTAATATTCATCATTATTATCAAGGGTAAAATTGGAAACATAATTTTAGAAATGAAGTTCGTTTTGAGCAATATTAGCAGCTATCCGTTTTTCTTCTTCTTCAGTTTCATTTAAACGTGTATTTAGTTTACTGAGAGCGGTACTTAAAGCTGCAAGTCTTTTATTCTGATATGATTCACACTTAAGTGACTCTTCATAAAATGTCTTCATTAATATGTCACTCCTACGTGAACTTTGAGTCAACTCTTTGAGTGAATCTTCTAAAGAAAGACTTTTATCGTAAGAAGTATTATGTTGCAAGTGCTTCATTAAATCCTCCAAAGATGGAGAACTAACATTTTGCTCAGTATAATATTGCTCACTTACCCGTTCGTACGACTGGTGGGCATGTGAATAGTAATTGGGATCATCATGGTCTGAACCATAACCTCCAAAGGGTTGGCAGTGGTACCAAGTACCATCCACACTATGGCCATAGTACGTGTAATGTCCATTTTGAATTTCAAGTCGATATTCATTAAATTGGTTCTCATAATACCAGTTCGACATTTTTTATTTATTTTTGGTGCAAAATACAAATGCAAGGTTGACTAATATAGGTAAGCTCAAGTTATCTTAGCAAAATATATCTACAGTCAAAGACTGGTCAAAGGTACGAGGCTAAGGCTTGTGGAATTTCAACTGGTAACTCCCATCAGGCCCACGACACGGGTTCGGCTTATTTTTTCACGGGTTTTCCTAAAATCGGTAGTCTGACGAGGCAATTGGTGTGTGCACATTGGTTTTTTTTATATACAAAATAAAATATATATAAAAATAAAAATCCTAATTTACTTATTACAAAAAAATAAAAGTTGGGTTATGTTACTTACCTTTTTTGGTAGGCAATTTCTACAATAAATGTAAAAATATACCTGCACAACAAAACTAAGAGAAATACCCAAGTAAAATCTAAAAGATAAAATAAAAATAAAATAAATCCTAAACTAATTAACACAAAATTAAATAAAAATAAAAATCATAATTTCTTAATCCCCGGCAGCGGCATCAATAACTTGATGGGATTTTAATTTTACCGCACAAGCACGACTGTCGATGAGACAATATGCAAGTACAGTTCGTTCCACAGGGATTTCAAAATCGTAATTTCTAATTTTTAATTAACTTATGTGCTAATGAAAAATTGATTTTTGATGATTTTATTCTAAATTAAAGATGCTAAAAATACTAAAACTGATTTACTAATGAAAGAAAACCTAGGACTCGAGATTTCTTCACCACTACGCAAACTAGATGTTTGTAACTATTTTTCTATAATTTTCCCAAAATATTACTCAAAACAATTTCGGACAAAATGTTTATGTTTTGGAAAATAAATCCCTTTAATTCAATTGTTTTTCTCAAAGGATTAATAATTTTCTCCACAATAATATGCTTATCTCTGAAAAGAAAATATAACTCACTTAATAAAGCATTAGGGCACGTGAATAAATTATTATCATAATTACACCAAAAAATATGACCAAGAGAATTATTAGAGAAAAATGGTCACATCATGCTAGAAAACATAGTTGGACTCCCTTTGTAATCCTAGATGAGGGTTCTAGATACTCATTGCAAAAAAAATGGAAGAAGAAATTGATTTATTCATAATTTTATCAAAGAAATACAATAAAGAACTGACCATAGGTGTCATGGAATAAATAAAATCTTTTATTGAATTTACTTCTGCTTATATTGAAGTTGAATGAAGCACATATCTTTAATGTATTAAAGCCCAAAACTGTCGCAGGCACTATTCATATAATTGTTACAATAAATATTGAATTTGAGAGAATAGACCACGGAAAAAACGACAATACCCCTTTTATGACGAAGTTCTTCTTCAAACTTTTGGCCACAAAATCTTAAACCTCTTTGTAACACTTTCCTCATCTTCTTCACAAGAGTTAATTTTGTTTTGAGTTTTTGTTTCTTGATTTCTGGCCTCTGCCAACCTCCTCCAATGCTTTTATTCGACCCCTTATTTATACTAGAGCAATCTCATCTCATCAAACCTTTGAAAATCTCTTTTAATCAATGATGGAATTTTGGCAGAATAAAATCATGGCTCAGTCTGATTTTTCTTAATGATCATATCTTGCCTGCATTACTCGAGAATTTTCTTGCATAGTTCATCGAGCAATTAGAGATAAAACCATATGAAACTTAGGAAAGAAAATTCCGAGATTCTATAAAACCCGAGTTTATACTTTTCATTTTTAATGTCAACAAACAATTTTCCACGAAATTTGTCAAGTGTCCATAATTGGTACAACTCTTCTTAGTAAGGCAAGAGTTTATTTTGCCTTAAACTCTTGCATCCAATTCACACAGAAGTACTTGAATGTTCCCGCCATTTTTTTTAATTTGAAAGAGGGTGGGTGCCTTTATAAATTTTATGGGGTGCATTTAACCAAACGAGGGTGCCTTTAACACTTTTGATGGGATGTTTTTAACACTTTCCAAGCCTATTTTCCACGATCACTTATTCCACAAAAATACCCAAAAACATAGAAAATGATAATATTAGTACAAGAATTGAGAAAAAACAATATAAATTGGGAACAAATCAGACACAAAAATGTGTCTATCAGCCACTAAAAGCCAGAGTCATTTTCCGTCTGTCTAACCAAACAATGTGTTCTCCTCAATCTTTCCGCTCTGTATCATGGGGACTGAGCCACAAAAGCCTATGTTCCACTATTCGACGTGGTATTTAAAATGTTGGTCAACTCTTCGAACTCCAGAAAGTCCACCAATTATCCCTTTTAGCCGTGAGTGAGGCGGTAGCTCAGGTGTAATGGCAACTAACATAAGCAAAATAAAATATGCCACGACTAATTAAGCATGCATATTTGGTGTGGTCGGTAGCAATGTTGTCTACTTTAGCCGCAAACACCATTTTATTATTTAGTCAATTTATTTGTAAAGTCGGGTTTTAAGCATATAACCTACAAAAGCTCAAAAACAACATTAGCATAACAAATAGATACTGGTAAATATAAATTAGGCGGTAAATATGTATAAATTATGCCTGTATCATTTTGTGTTTAACACAATTCTTGATTTGGTGTCTGAGCACATATGTGGTACTTTACTATTTTACCTCTGACAAAAATCCACCATCTACATAAAGTCCCCTGCTTAGCGCGGAACGAGTGATGTTGCGTGGTAAACACTAGATGGTGGTCTGTCAGACGAAATAAAGGGAAATATAATTTTTATAGTTTAATGGTTAGATATTACCAGATGAGTAGTAGTCGGCTTGAACTTTCGAATAAGCAAACTAGATGGCCATCTTTGATAAACAAGTAGAGACCCATGACAAAGCAAGACTTGGAATTGGTCGGACAAGTATAGCTGGATGGAGAAGCGAGGAAGCACAGCTGGGCGGACAAGCATGGGCTTGATAGGTACGACTAGGTAAGACTAGCATGGTAGAAGGACCAAATCCACTTATGACCAAGTCCATCTGGAATAATATTTAAGACTTGCCCCAAACTCTTCTTTGTCTTTTAGCTGTAGATTTGACTTGGTTAACACCCCAAACTTAAAGACCTCTTTGTTTTTTTATCATTCCCTGTTTTTTGTAACCATCACATATCTAACTAATAACAACATCAAGTTTGACTCCTGAAAAGTCAAGTTGGGTTGTAATTTCTGTCATTTGATTATTATTTTTTTATAAATAATTAAGAGTTTTGAGTTGAAAAGTTGTGTAAAATCTTGATGAAAAAAAAATGTTTTAAAATTTTAGGTATTTATAGGCGGTTGATAGTTAGCCGTTAGCGATCTAGCCGCGCCACTGTGGAAAATGTAGTAAGCAACTAAGAGTCTACCGAACGACAAGGTCTTTGTCGCTTGATCGCCAACGACCAAGACATTATCACTCGGTAGACTCCTAGTCGCTTACTACATTTTCCACAGTGACGCGGCTAGTTTGTCTTGCCAGGTGGCAGGGAAAACTAGCCGATTCGCCCATATACATAGGACTTGGCCTGACAGACACAAATATTTGCCTATTCCCTTAGGACTTGGCTTAAACCCGTACGTTGGTCTAACATCATGTTTGTTTACATTTGAATCGAGATCTGGATCTGAGTCAACCCATGACTCGACGCGAGTTAGATGTCAGACTGTTTTTTTGTGTTTTCATTCAGATCTGACTCGACCTCTGACTCAGACCTAACTCCTGACTCGGACCCGTTTGAGTTATGTATGGAAATGCCCTTGATTTATAGGACCAAGCTACTGACTCGCATATTTTTAAATCAGTTGAGTCAGGTCTGATTCAAAAAACAAACACATTGAATCAAATCTAAATGAATCATGTAATTCTAGTCAGATCTGACTCGGAAAAAAAAAAAAACATAGTGTAACTCAATTTTAATCTTAATATTTGACATGGGTCAATGGCCATAAACTTAATTGAGAAACATTGTAGGTGACTACAAATTAGACAAAAATGAAGACTTAAGCCCTAATCTTCTTCTTCTTTCCTCTTCATCATTCAGTTCCCATCTCTGCGGCGAGGGTTTTAGTTCAGTTTGCAGAATCTCTATCTCTCTTTCCTTTGTAAGCCGTAGCAATCATGTCTCTCTATCATTCTATCCTTCGTTCACTACGACGTTCTTCTTCCTCCTCCTCCACCACTCTCAGATCATTTTCATATTATTCAGCTCAACATATCCCCCCTCCACCACCACTTTCCTCCGACTCTAATTCTGATCATACAACCTCCTCCGATTACTACACTTTTAACCCTAATCCCACCACTACCACAACTCACAACCAATCATATCAATACTCACCACAACAACCTCCCTCTTATGGGTCCTCCCCTTCCGCAGCTCCTCCCCCCTTCAGAAACGTCTTTGAACCTCCTCCCTCTAATGGGTCTTCCTCTCCCACAGCTACTACTACTGCTCCTCCCCCTTTTAGAAATGTCTTCGAACCTAACCCTAATTCCACCAGTGTTTTTGAGACAAACACTGATTCCACCACCAAACCCTTTAGAAATGTCTTTGAACGAAGCCCTAATTCTACCACTCCTACATCTCCTTTCTCCATTTATAATTCTAGTTCTGATAATGCAACACAACCTCCTCGTTATGGTTTCTCTTCAGCAGAAGAAGCTGCCGCTGAAAGACGTCGTCGCAAGCGTCGCCTTCGTATCGAACCACCACCTCACGTGCTCCGCCGTGATCCTGCAGCACCACGCCCTCGTCCTGATCCTAATGCTCCGCGCCTCCCTGATTCCACCTCTGCGCTTGTTGGTAACCGGCTCAATCTCCACAACCGAGTGCAGTCCTTAATTCGGTCCTTTGATCTTGATGGTGCTGCTGCCCTAGCTCGACAAGCAGTTTTCTCCAATACACGACCAACTGTCTTCACTTGTAATGCAGTCATGGCTTCTATGTATAGAGGTGGACGTTACGAAGATGCTGTTGCCCTTTTTCGGTATTTCTTCATTCAGTGCAATATTATTCCAAATGTTGTTTCTTATAATGTCTTAATCAACACTCACTGTGATGCTAAACGTGTTGATGCTGCCTTAGATGTTTACAATCAGATTCTTAGTCATGCCCCTTTTAGTCCTTCCCCGGTAACTTATAGACATCTTACCAAAGGACTTGTTGAATCTAATCGTATTACTGAAGCCATCGACCTTCTTCGTGAGATGCTTATTAAAGGTCATGGTGCTGATTCATTAGTATATAATAATCTCATTTTAGGGTTTCTGGAATTGGGGAATCTTGAAAAGGCGTTAGAATTTCTCGATGAACTTCGTGAAAGATGTGTTGTTTATGATGGAGTTGTGCATGCCACTTTCATGGATTGGTATTTCAAACAAGGAAGAGAGAAAGAGGCAATGGAAAGTTATCAAAATCTCCTGGATCGCCAATTTAAGATGACACCTGTTACTTGTAATGTTCTTCTAGAGGTACTTTTAAAGCATGGTAAAAGTTCAGAAGCTGAAACTTTATTCCAAAGTATGTTAGATTCACATGCGCCACCAAACATTCAGGCTGTTAATTCCGGCACATTTAATATTATGGTGAACGAGTGTTTCAAATTGGGTAAGATTTCAGAAGCCATGACAGTTTTTAAGAGGGTTGGGACGAAAGAGAAATCAAAACCTTATCACATGGATGCTGCTTGTTTTAATAACATTATGGGAAAACTTTGTGAGAATGGCTTGGTTTCTGATGCAGAGAAGTTATTTGCGGAAATGCCCAAGAAACAAGTCTGCGTAGATTTTACTAGTTACAAGATTTTTATTGAGCTTTTCTTGAAAGAAGATAGAGTAGATGATGCAGTTCAATTCTTTAATGAAATGTCTGAGACCAGTATAAGACCTGGCAAGGGTTTTTGTGCTAAGGTTTTTGATGAATTAGTGAAAAGAGGTAGAATTGAGGAGGCTTCAGATATTATTGGGAAAATGGGAGAGAAAGATGTGAAGCCTGATCCAACAAGTTATGAGTATGTGATTATGGGGTTGAATAGTGTTGGAAGATTAGACCGTGCTCGGGACTTACTGGACCAGATGGTAAAAAACAAAATTGCAGTTACTCCTAACCTTCGAACTGATGTATTTGATGTTTTTGCGAAAGAAGGCAGAATTCATGAGATCGAGAGACTATTAGGGAGGCAGTGTGAAAAAATGTCAGTTCCTTCTCCAGCACCTCATAGTTCCACACCCATGGCCATGGGCAGACAGTATGGAGCATCATTATCAGTTCCCCTTCAGAAGCCAGGGCAGGAAATGGGATTTCAGAATACACAATCAAATTGATATTTCTGATTCTCCTTAATTTTGAATTGAGTTCAATAAATATTGGTTCTTAATTTAATTTAAGCGAATCCTTGTCAGTGATCCGTGTTAAAGCTCGAGAAAGTCATAATCAGGAGGGGGGTAGAGATGCGGGGAGATCATTCATGTGAGTACACTGTTATAGTTGTAGGTTATCATTTATTATCCGATGATTCGTAATGTTCTTGGTTGTTGAAACCTGGGCCTTTTAATATTATTTAATTGTTAAGATGTATCTTCTACTCGATAACTTACAGAACAATAGCAATTAGGAAATAAGCACTTTCATCATACATCATTAATTTGGTTTTGAACTCGCACACATATAATTTTGCTGTATATGGCTTTTTATGGAACTTTTCTTTTTCTTCGTATTACTGTGCAATCTTGTATTTCTGTATGCATTTTATAGTCACGGTTTTCTGTCTCATGAGGCTAAAGCCCATGTTTTGTGTAACTTTCTTCTCTGTTGTATAACTTATCTCGAAGCTTCCTGATTTTGGTGCTTAAATCGCTGATTCTTGTCGACTGAACCAGATTAAATTGGGACAGGAAGCCTCCAGTAGGTTTGATCGGCTAAATTAGTTGATCTTGTAGTTTAGTATTCTATGTTGTTGTTTTACCTAAAAATCTCTTTTGTGGTTTACATCATTAGTGTTTGAGATAATTGTGTATGCATCTTCATTCTGTACTTATATAAAAATTTGATCAATCAACCGTGGTTTTAGTTCTGATTTATTGATCATTGCGTTCCCTCGTATGGTTCTATATGATTTTTGTACAACTTCTTACTGCCTCGAACTATACTTGACATCTATGGTTGGAATTATTCTTCCTTGATATTGGCAGATCTGGTATCAATTGGTATGGCAGTCATTTCACCTTTAACCATTTCTCAATATACATGATAAAGCATATACTGGGTTTTCAGTTTGTGTTGTTTTCACCAGAATCCAGAGTCCATTATATTTGTTAGTATATCTAGCATCTTTGTTGGGTTTTTATTTGGGATCACTTAGGTGCACTCGATCTATAGTCAGTATGGCAATCTTGTGGAACATTGAGATCTTGAAGCCGGCAGGTGGTTGGACGTAGGTTAAACATTGGTGGTCCAGGTAGATTGAAGAGTAATAGTCTTAACGGCCAAGTGAAAGTTGGTATGGTTCTTTCTATTTTGTATATATTATTAGTGCCAAGTGCTCTTATTTTGTTGTTTGTTATGGCAGTAACTGAAATCTAGATTATTATGTGCTATAGATGTCAGTTATGAAAATAGGTAGATTGGCAACTATTTTGCTTCCAACACTCTAAAACAATACATGTTTTATTTTGTTTAAGATTATTTCACATGGTTCAAGTAGTACATATTGGTACAGTTATATAAAAGAAGCAGCACATCTGACGTAGTACAATAAGCTAATCTAATCTACTTAGATATTGAAAAGATAGATTAAAATCATCAAACTTTATTTATTGGTCATTTGATTTAGGTGAATTCTGAAATGCTTCACCATGTCTTATTTTCTTCGGTGCTTTGTGTGATGGGACTGGATTTTAGTATTCACTGTGATTAGGTAAATTAAAAGGTTATGCATCATGTGATCCTTCTCACTTTACCAATGTGTATGTACCCCAGGTTGATAAATTCAGCCATGATCCATGAGTTATTTTTGCAATGTGATAAGTTACTTTCGGGATGGCGTGTATATCATCTTATTTGTTGGTTCATGGCTTCGAACAAAGTGAATTAAAGAATGACTTGTTTTCGTATTTTAAGAATCGAATCGTATAATGAATCATGAATATCAGATTTAGTCCTATTTTTATTGGTCTTTAGACAGTCTGGTCCTTTTTCCCAAAGCCTAGTACATTTTAATCCTTTTTTTTTAAATACGGATGTTTTAGTCCTTTTTTGTACGGGTTAATTCCTTTTTCTCCTGATCAAGACAAATTCGTTTTCTCTTATTACTCTAAATGCCCTTTGATCGATTTCACGTACAAAAACTGGTTATTTTTATTAAAAAAATCAGATCTAAATTTTTTGAGAGAGGCGATTTGAAAAAAATTAGGCATTTTGTTCTTACCTGTGATCAAACATGTAAAGAACAGAATCTAAAAAACAGAAGATTTGTTTTTGTGTAGGTGAATGAAAAGTTGAAGCAAATATTCATGCCACCAGAGTGATTGAATTTGAAATTGCCAAAGTGTTCTGAGCTTGAAACTTCTTTGACGATGAAAGAATCTGAACCAATGAAGATGAAATTAGTTTCTTCATTTGAAATTAATTAACAGCTTAATTCAAGGTTCTGGTATGATTTTCTCTAATACCTTTTATGTTTAATGTTTACTTCTAATATGACTGGATTCTTGTGCTACTGGCAGTAAATACCCTGATACTTCGATTTCAAATATTATAGTTATCCAAGTTTTTTAGTATATCATGATATTTTCATCGATATGATGTTTATTCTAATCTGCTCCAGAAACAAAAAAATAAAAAATAAAAAATTTAGGAAATGGTTTTCATCGATCATGTTTTGTTTATGTTTTAGGATTTTCATGTGCTCAATTTTATTCTTGTATGATTATTTCATCAATTGTTACATTCTTAAAGCTTGAATATAGCATTTCAATTTTCATTTATCCCCTGCTTGATATATACGGAATACTAACTAAGGTAGCTTTAGATATAATCCAGATGGATTAAATGCAAGTGTAACGCAGAGTTTAATTATTCCTTGGTTCATTTTCTTTTTTCTCAATAGCTTAACACTTAAGATTAAGTTCGTAATGTAACAACTTAATGTAACAATTTTTTTTTTCCCTTGTGTATGTTTTTTTTTTGAACAAAAAAAGATAAATTTCATTAAGGTAAATAAGTGTTTTTTCGTACTT
>JAJJMC010009630.1:334256-417454 GCA_023531435.1 Papaver californicum
CCATTTTGCCTTGACAGATTTTTACTGAAGAAGAGCCCAGATTTCTGCTAGTTAATGCATTGCCCTGAAACTTCGCAGAAGCTGTCCAGAGCATTCTTTAGATGGCTGGCTTCCATTGTGTTAGCTCTAGCAAATACCATGCAGTCGTCGGCAAATAACAAATGGTTGATGCTGGGACTATTTCTGCTCATTTTAATCCCATGTATTTTCTTTTCTGCTTCACAGTTCATTAACACTCTAGAGAGAACCTCGAGCCCTGTGATAAATAGATAAGGGGATAGAGGATCTCCTTGCCTTAAACCCCTGGAGGGGGAGTACTTTGGGCATGGAGATCCATTTAACATAGTGGTAACAGAAGTGGTCGATATGCATTGATTAATCATAAGAATGAAATGTTTGTCGAAACCAAGGCATTGAAGGGTTTTTTCCAGAAATCCCCATTCAATTCTATCAAACGCTTTACTCATGTCAAGTTTAATCCCTACCGTGCATTTCCTACCCTTCTGCGTTTTCATTGTATGAATGGCTTCCCTCGCAAGAATAATGTTATCACTTATTTGTCTATTACTAACATAGGCAGCCTGAGTAGGAGATATAAATTTGTCTAATAAGGGTTTCATTCTACTCGCCAACATCTTAGAAATAATCTTATAAGAAGCGTTACAGAGACTAATAGGTCTGAAATCGGAAGGACTTTGAGGATTATCAATCTTTGGTATTAGGACTTGGGTGGTTTCATTAAGCTTCTTAAGCATGTGGCCTGTTTCGAAGAATCTAGTGACTGTGTCAACTATTTCCTTATTCACTATATTCCAATTCTGTTGGTAGTACCCAGCTTGGAACCCATCTGGTCCCGGAGCCGCCCAAGGTTTCATGCCATTAATAGTATGTCTGATTTCCTCAAGAGTTGGGATTCTGAGCAGCTCAACGTTATCCCCGTCAGTTATAACCTTAGGGATGAGGTTGAAAATACTACTGTTAAGGTTGGGATTGTTGGTTCTCGCAATCTTGGCAAAGTGGGAAGTCAGGAGGTGTTGGAGTTGCTCCTTACCTGATATCCAGCTACCATTTTCCCCTTTAAGGTAATCAATTCTATTCATTTTTTTCCTATAGTTGGCCATGCTATGGAAATACTTAGTGTTTGTGTCCGTGTCTTTAAGATTGTCGTCTCTAGAATGTTGTATCCAGTAATCTCTTTTCCTTTCAAACCATCTTTGAAGCTCAATATGAAGGTCTTGGGCCAATTGGTTACTTTGGTCCATTGCCCCCAGGTCATCAAGACGTTGCTCAATTTCTCTTATGTTCCTGTCTATGTTCCCAAAATTTTTCCTATTCCATATTTTTAATTCTTTTCTAAGTCTGTTCTGCTTAGTGACTAGTTGATACGCTGGCGATCCTATAGCTGGCTGGCTCCAGGATTCCTCAATCAGGGGTTTACAAGAGGACTCCTTAAGCCAACCAGTTTGGAACCTAAATTGTTTATGCTTGTTGTAAGCTTCTGTATCAGTCTTAAGCATAATTGGCCGGTGATCAGAACCATGGTCAATGAGGTGTATTAATCTGGAGTTCCCAAACTTACTGGTCCAAAGATTATTGACCATAGCTCTATCAATCCTACACATAACCAGGTTGGGTTCTTTTCTATGATTGGACCAGGTGAATTGGTCTCCTGTATAACCTAAGTCAATAAGAGCCAATTGTCTTATGGTGTGTCTAATCCACTTGGTCATAGAACTAGAGTCTCTGGACTGACTGTGTCGCTCACTATCATACATGGTGAGGTTCATATCCCCTATGATCATCCATGGAAGAACGATGTTATTTTCCCATTGACTAAGAAGGTTCCATTGATTCTTCATCTCATTTTCATCATTGGGGCCATATATATAAGTAATAAGATTCTCTGCATTGTTATGACTTAGGTTGATCGAAACATGTATCATATTATCATCAGTATAAAGGACTTTGAGGTTCATCCCATCCTTCCACAACAGGGCTAGACCCCCGGAGAGCCCTCTTGGTTCTATGCCCAATTTATTCGGATAGTTAAGGTGTCTTATTTGATTCATGGTGTTCCTAACACTGTTCTTAGTTTCACTTAGGAAGAAGATGTCCGGGTCATAGTCGTAGGTCATTTGACGCAGATAATCTAGAGTGTCTTTAGTTCTAATTCCCTGAACGTTCCAAGCTATGATTCTCATCTTATGTTTAGTTCTACTAGTTCTGAAGTTTCTGTGGCCTGTGTACTTCCTGATTCTGAAACCGTGACCTATTCGCCTATTCTTACTTCTATGTTTACTGGATATCTCAAAAAGGTCTGACCTACTTCTGCCTTGATGGGTATTGTGACTGTTGACAGGAATATAATCAATACAGCCAAGGAGTTCGATGTTATCTAAGCAGTAAACAGTACAGAAAAGAAGATTGGGCAGAAATGAAGATACCTGGTCCTTCATGGTTTCATCTTGTTCTTTGGAAGCACTTGAGTTGTTATCTTTTTCATGCGGCAATATATCACTGTGAGCATTAAGCTCTGGGAGCAGATTTCTCTGAGTTCTACCCCTCTTAGAGAGTCTTGTCGGCGATTTCTCAATTTCCTCAATGAATTGGGTAGCTTTGGGGGGGGTCTGTATTGGGAATGATTGGTGTGGGTCTTGTGAAATCTCTGGCACTGTTGCTCTGGCTCCTAGCCGATTTACTCAAGATATAGGGTACCTTCTTGGGATTCAGACTGATGGGGGGAGCCAACTGGAAGTCTTTAGCTTCAGCCGCCTTAACCTGGTTTTCTTTATGGATCGAATCACACTTGTTTCTGTCATGCTCCAATACAAAGCATCTGTTGCAGAGATTCCGTGGTTGTCTCTGATAGTTAAAGTAGATCCAGATTGGGTCATTAGCGGCAGATAACACATACTTACCCCTAATCAAAGGCTTGGTAACCTCAATGTTCAGCAGCACCTTGATCCATTCGTTCCTTTTGGGCTTCACATTGGGCGGGTCGATAACCAGTACCTCCCCTACCAAGCTTGCCAGCCATTCTATGATTTCTTTGTTGTTGTGCTCCGGTAGGGTATTCTTAAACTCCACCCAGAATTGACAGGATTTGAACTCATCCCTTGCCTGGTTGACTCTCGGATTATAGTATGTTAGGACCATCAGATTACCATCCACTAGCCAGGGACTGTTGATCATCACTTCATCCGCGGTATTTTCTGTTGAGAAAGTGAACACATAGATATTCCTGGAAACACTCTCTATATCTGTCGGAGGGTAGTTGTCCTTCCAGTAAGTATCCACAAACCAGTCTATAGCTTTTCCTCCCTGTTTTTTGCTGAGATCATAAGTTGCAAAAATTTTTCCTATTAATTTGGTGTTGAAGCTTGCCTCACTATGTCCACTGGATTCTTGCTGAAGACCAGAGCTATTGATGTTGGTGTCACTCAGCTTGCTCACAATGTCCATGACCTGAGGCTGGGTCTGGAGCTTTTCATTGTTGAGAGCCATGAGAAGTAAACTGAACCCCAATACTAACAGGAAGCCTTTGTAACTGATGGGGCCTTTAACCAAGTTCCTTTGGAGCATAAACTCACCCTTGCTGTTGTATTTGAAGTTCATCTTGAGACTAAAAGGACAGTTGGGTGGGTATTTAATGAACAAGCTAGGAGACGGGGTTGGTAGGGGATTAGGTGATTAAGAATTGAAATTGAGGAAGTGAGTAATCTTCCACAAGATTAAACTCTCTAAAAGCTCCCACGAGCTGCAAACAAACACAAACCACAGTGATACAAGAAGGTACAGTTAGCATAGATAGGAGCGTACCTTTTTGCTTAGAAAAATGAACTCCCGACTGTGCTTCTCCCAGACAATACAATGAGGAACCATGAAGGAACCTGGTTGAGTTAGTTGCAGTGATTACACATTACTGCTTTCAGGAGTTGAATGCCACCCACAAAAATGCAAGTACAGACTCAAATTGAATGCCCTCTACTAAATGAAAGCCACCCACCAGAGATCTTTACCTACTAGTTAAGATCTTCTCTTTAAGATGCAGTTATTGAAACCATTGCAGTATCTAGAAAGCTCTCTGAAACCTCACAACTGCAATTAGTTCTGGCATTCTGTCAAACAGCTACCTAGCATCTACCTCACTGTAAGAAAATTGGGTGATGGTTGTTCTTGGGTTCACCCAAAAATTAACTCCTTCCCTGCATCAGATCATGGTTCATACACATTTTTACAGTTACATACCTAAATGTGGTGTTAGATTCAAATCCTAAGTAGGATGTAATTCTTCACTGACTTACAACTTCAAAAGACTGCTTTCCCCCCTAATATACTCTAAAATCTTAGTAGATTTCAGTACCTGTCAATAATCTTTTGACAATTAAAACCACAAATGTATCAAAGTTTCAAGCAAACTTTTCAGCTGTAACATTCTCTTTAATGTATCAAAGTTTCCCAATAGTTCCACATCATTTCAGTTAATAGCTAGTTTAATTATGAATAAAGAAGCCAAGATTTTCAACTAATTAGCATGTACCACCAAATAGTTCCTTGTAGTTGTACCGGTTGGAAGGTGACATTGATTGTGTTGTGTTGTGTAGTGTAGGTCAAACAAGCTGATCAACTTTTGCCCTTGTGTATGTTACTAATTAATGTAACAACTTTTTTTTCTCGGTATTTCTATCGGTGGTTCCTGATGTTCATTGTGATATATCATATACCAATAATATCATATATCTAATATTTATTGTGTTATTTGTTCATTATCGGTTTATAGGGTGTACAAACTGATGCGTATGTGAAAGAAATGATTCCATAAATTTATGTTTGCTAAATAATTAGGGTGTATAAATTTGTACAAATGTAAAAAAAAAAGTCTCATATAGGGGTTTTCCATTCTAATAGAGGGGTTTTCCATGTGATTCCATTCTAATAGAGGGGTTTTTCATGTGAAGATAATATAGGGACACTAGGTATGAATTTCAAAAATCCCTTATCCATTATATTTTCATAATGGTTAAACTACCCTTGTTTAGTTAATATTAGTAAACTACTTAACTAATAAATTAGGTTAATAATAATTAACCTAAAATAATCTTATACTTAATCAAATTAAATCAAATTTTTCTTCTTTTTGGCTTGGTGGGAATAAAAAGTAGAAGAAATGAAAGAGAATTTTTTGTAATTTTTTTAAAAACCCTAGATTTTGATTCACTCAACCAGAGTAGTCAGGTATACCTCTAACTTAAACTCTTGGTCTTTTTATGGCTCAAATTTGATGAAATTACGTAAAAAAGTATGAATTTTTTTGTGATTCAGGGAACATTATGGCTGGGTTTTCTTGTCGAACCAAACCGTAGACAACATTTACGTTTAGGTGTTCATCCTAACCAAACCGTAACCGTACTTTCATGGCGGAAAACCAAATCGTAACAGTTTTACGGTTGGGTTTTCAGCATCGTACCCAACCGTAACTAACAATTACGGTTATGTGTTCATCCTAATCTAACCGTAACCATATTTTCATGGCGGAACAATCAATCGTAACAGTTTTACGGTTGGGTTTTAGCATAGGACCCAACCGTAACGCATTATGTGCATGGGTATTTGTTGCACCAGTTACGGTTGGGTTCGATTTTTGATTCCCAACCGTAAACATGTCATTTTCCCCCTACAGTTTTACGGTTGGGTTTTTGAGTCCCAACTCAACCGCAAATGTTCGTGGACCCTTATTTTTTGTATTTCCTTTCACTCCAAATTTGGGTTTAAAAATCGAATTTTTAAACTTATTCATTCAATTTTACTAGATTTAAAGTAAATAGGGTCATTCAAACAAACAAAAACCCAACCGTAAAGAATCAACACAAAACAAGTTCAACTACACAGGAGAATTTACGGTTGGGAATTGACAATCGAACCCAACTGTAAATAATCATCAAAAAAAAATTGAACTACCCAGGAAAATTTACGGTTGGGAATTGACAATCGAACCCAACCGTAAATGATCTTCAAAACAAAAAATTTGAACTATCCAAGATAATTTACGGTTGGCAATTGTCAATCGAACCCAACTGTAAAAGGGTCCAGGAATATTTAAGGTTGGGTTTTGATTCAAAAACCAACCATAACTTTAGGAAATATGGTTCTGGCTGTTTTACGGTTAGGTATGGACTTGCGACCCAACCGTAACTAATCAGTTGTTTTGTTTTTTAAGTTGATTTCTCCTTTGCTTGGTTTCCAACTTGAAATTTTTGTAGATAAAACATGGAATTTAGCTAGACCAATTTAAGTTAAAAACTTTCTCATACATTCTAACTAAATTGAGATATGAATATTGTCGCAAGAAGTTATAATCCACCCACAAAAAAAAAACCCTAAGTTTGACGCAATTTTTAAAATCAACGTAAAGTTAAGGAGAAGGAGGAGGGGTATGTCGATCACCATGAAGAACTCTTTTTTTTCTCGTGCTACAACGAGTACAAGGACCAGCACGACCGCCACAAGTACGAGCACCAACACGACCGCCACGAGTACGAGCACTAACACGACCGCCACGAGTACGAGCACCACCTTGCACATCCTCGGCTTCATCATGTGTGTCTTCATCACTAGGTTGCGGATCTCTTTGGCTAGTATTCACACCTCTTGTATCGGCTCTACTCCTCTTTAAGCTTCGCACCGTCTCATCTTCGTTTAATTCATGAAGCTTCCTCATTTTGTGTTGCAGGTTCTTTTGTTGCTCAACCGTCATCACATCACCTCTACTTATGCATGGAGTCATAGACTCTGCCAATGCAAGTGCTTTCTTTTTCTATTCACATAAATATTGGTTTAGTATTTAGTAATAGATCTTAAAAACATTAATATCATAAGTAATTTACGTACCAAGTTAAAATATGCCTTTTCCAAACATCACTGAGACCATCTCCTTTGTTGTTTCCTTGACCCCTTTGAAGTATTCTCATAGATTCCGAATCAATATTAATCACATTTGGATGACCAACATGGCGATACCAATCAAGTAATCTTCTACGTCCTCTTTTGTGCCCGGAGATGGATTTACTTCCTCCCTTTGGATTTGGTATTCCGGTTTATGTCGGTTGTTCCAAACCGCGACCGAAGGCGTTGGGATGTAGTTGAACACGATGCTTGGGTTCATAACGAACTATCCAGGATTATTTACGGTTGGGAATTGACAATCGAACCCAACCGTAAATACCATTTTTTGTTTTACTGCAAAATAGTTTATGGTTGGGTTCGATTCTGAACCCAACCGTAAATTTTCATCTTCATCTCCTTTATCCCGATTTATGGTTGGGTTTGGAAATAACATAAACGTAAAATTTAGAAAAAACCAGTTATGGTTGGTATTTGAACAGAACCCAACCGTAAATGTTTCTGGAAACCTAATTTTTTTTCTTTGAAATCAATCATTCTAACACATTACGATCACAAAAAGGAGAAAAATAACATGAGTTATTGTAGAATCATACCTCATATACACCATTGGTTGTGGTTGAGGAGTTTGATTGCCTTTACCACCGGTATGTTCTTCAATTTCTTGATGATTTCGGTTTTCTTCGTTTGATTGATTTTCAAATCACTGCTACCTTCTATACCTTTAGTAGAATTTGTCATCTTTATTATAATGTTTGATTGACGATTATAAATTTTCGAATCGACGATTAATCGAAGACGATGAATTTGATGGAGAAGAAAATGGGAAGAAGGAGAGTTGAAGAGAAGCAGATTTACAGTTGGGAAGAAGAAGAGTTTTTTGTTTAGGTTTTAATAGGTTTTTTGTTTAGGTTATAAAGTAAAGGGTAATATAGTATTTGCTATTATCATAGGGTATCCCTTATCCAATATTTGGGTTAGCCTTCAACCATGGGAAGCCCCTCTATTGGAATGGGAAGCCCCTATATAAGGCTTCAAAAAAAAATGATTCCATAAGCTATAACTAATGTGTACAAACTGGTGCATATGTGAAAAAAATGACTCCATAAGTTATAACTAGGGTGTACAAACCGGTGCACATGTGAAAAAACAATTCAATAGACTTATATTTGCGTAAATAACTAGGGTGTATAAACTGGTGCACATGTTAAAGAAAATGACTTTATAAGCTTATGCTTGGTAAATAACTAGGGTGTACAAACTGGTGCACATACGAAAAAAAAATGACTCCATAAGCTATGACTAGGGTATACAACCTGTTGCACATGTGAAAATGACTCCGTAAGCATATGCTTACGTAAATAACTAGGGTATACAAACTGATGCAAATACTGAAAAAAGACTCCATAAGCTACAACTAGGGTGTACAAATTGGTACATATGCGAAAAAAAACAACTCAAAAACTTATGCTCGCATTTTAATATCTAGTATGACCTGTAATGATTTGTTTTAAGTTTATTTTTAAGATTGTTGGAATCATTTTTTGTTTCCTGTTTTTGGTTGATTTTTAGATTGTTTCATTGTGATAATAACACAGTTGTACACATGTTGATTATTAATGTGCACATAGTTGTACACATGCTGATTATATTAGTTACACTAGTTCTATATGTATTAAATTTAGGGACTCATAAACTCAAAATGGTAGAGCGCCCAAGCCCATCACAAGGTTTGCGGAGGTCGATGAATGATCAATTTTTATGCATGTTTTGTAGGTGTGAACATATTGGTGCACCAGTGTAATTTCATGAAAAAATAGGTCTGCGTGTATGGTTATGAATAATTGGTTTCATTCATGTTTTGAAGGTGTGTACAAAGTGGTGCACATACAAAAAAATGATTATATAATGTTATGAAAAGTTTTTGCTTGTGTACCTTTTTGTACACATGACATAATCATGAAAAGAAAATTAAAATTTTAAAAAATAAAAATTATATAGTAATATGAGTACTCTTTTTATAGATCTCCGAAAGAACTTTCCGAATATATGAAGTTTGCAAATTTTGGATGAGCGGTTTGAAAGATAAATTGTATTTTAATTATTTATATATTATTTAAAATTATTGACATCATCATAAGTTATTTTGAACTAAAATATAGAAATTTAAACTGAATTATAAATCAGAAAGGCCAAAAAACTAAATTGTACTTAGTTGATTGGGTCAGGACTATATCTATTTTGAGATATATTTAGATTAAAATATTTTTTTTTCAATAAAAAAATACGAGAGTATAATAACATTAGTGGGCGGGAGAAAACTGTATGGACTGCCACAAAAACAGTATATAAAAAAGGTATACATGTGTAATAAACAAAAGCTTGCCGTATCACAATGGTTTGTTTCAAAGCAAATGAACTATAGGGCACGAGATTAATTCCTGCTCCTCTTTTCTCTATTTTACAAACACTTGTTCGTGACTTGGTCAAAGTTTAAAAACCGTATCACTGTAAGTCTGTAATTAACCGTATCGTTATACTTTGGTTGTGTGTTGTATAATTCTGCATGGTTCATGACTGATAGTCAAAATAATTAGATTCTATTTCCAGAAAAGATAAGGAGGTAATTTATACTTACCAAAATATCGGTAAAAAGAAAATTTAATCAGAAAAAAAAAAATAATATTATTGTGACCCTAGTTTCCTAACTTGGGCATTACATTATAATAATGTACCAATATATTGTTTCCTAACTTTGTTGTAATTTCCTAGTAATTAAGGTTTCCTAATTTAATTCTTTTTCTTGTATATAAATACATATATTGTAATCAATTGGGGACAAGAAATAAAAAGATTTTCTTCATATTTTTCTTTATGGTATCAGAGCAAAGTTCTTAGAGTTATCATCTTTGACAATGGCTGGTGGTGCAGATGTTGAGAAGGGTAAATCGAATTTATCCATTACACCTTACACGTTGACGTCTGCAGATCATCCTGGAAGAATTGTTACTCATGTACAATTGAAGGGAACAAATTACGAGGAATGGGCTAAAGCGATGCGAGTTGCATTGCGGGCAAAGAGAAAGATGGGTTTCGTGAATGGAACCATCGTGAAACCGGCAGATGAAAGTCCGGATATTGAAGATTGGTGGATGATTAATTCCATGTTGATAGCATGGATTTTCAACACAATTGAACCCTCTTTGCGTTCAACCGTTACATATCGGGAGAATGCAAAAGAGCTTTGGGCGGATTTGAAAGAGAGATTCGCGATAACAAATGTGCCACGTATTCAGCAACTGAAGCGAGAGTTAGCAAACTGCAAACAACAGGGACAGACTGTAGCCGAATTTTTTGGACGACTAAAGATGCTATGGGAAGAGATCAATAATTATGAACCAATATTGACTTGTGACTGTAAAGGTTGCGAGTGTAAGATCACATAGCAGTTGGTGAAAAGACGTGAAGACGAGCAAGTGCATCAGTTCTTGATGGGACTTGATGATTCGAGATTTGGAACAGTTTGTTCCACAATATTGAATGCGGAATCATTGCCCAATCTTAATCGAATATACGCAATGGTTATTAGTGAAGAAAAACATCGCGAAGTCGCGAGGAGTTATGAAGAAAGAAGAGAGGCTATGGCTTTCTTTATACAGTCAAAAGCTAAAGAAATCGGTGGTGACCGTACAGAAGTGGTTGAACAGTGTAAGCACTGTGGAAAAACTGGACACAATATCCAAAACTGTTATAAAATTATCGGATACCCGGAAAGGTGGAATGCTGGTAGAGGACGCGGACGTGGAACTGGATTTACTTTCGGTCGTGGGTCTGGTAGAGGATGTGGATATGCTAGGGCAAATGCGATACAAGGAATAAGTGAACCAAAGACAGAGATTAGGGTGAATGAGGAAGACAGAGCTTCACTTCCCTCTCTTACTGATGCACAATGGAGTACGTTGATGAAGATGCTGAATACTCAAAAACAGGTCGAGAGTTCCAGCGAAAGAGTTAGCGGTATGATAAATATTGATTGGATAGTTGATTCTGGTGCATCACATCATATGACAGGTAGTTTAGAATTATTGACCAATGTGCGAGATATTGAGGCGTGTCCTGTGGGATTACCAAATGGAGATACTACGATGGCTACCAAAGAAGGAACTGTAAACTTCGGAAGTCGTTTTACGTTGACGAATGTTTTGTTCGTTCCGAAGTTAAATTGCAATTTATTATCTGTCGGAAAACTTCTTACTACTTCTAAATATTTTATCACCTTAACTGATAAGTTATGTGTCATACAGGATTGCATCTCGAGGACGATGATTGGAGCGGGTGAATATCGGAATGGGATCTATATATTGCGCGGTGTGACAGCGGTGCAGATACACAAGGTAGAGCGAAAGGACAGTGTAGAAATATGGCATCGGCGCTTGGGTCATCCCTCGTATGGAGTAGTAGGGACTTTGTTAAAATCAGATGTTAGTCAGGAGAATAAAACGCCATGTGAGATTTGTCTTCGGGCTAAACAAACTAGAGATGTGTTTCCTTTAAGTACTAATAAAGCTGGTGCAATTTTTGATTTAATACATTGTGATTTATGGGGTCCATATCGTGTGCCATCCTCTTGTGGTGCGGTGTATTTCTTAACTATCGTTGATGATTATTCTAGAGCTGTGTGGATTTATTTGCTTGCTGAGAAATCTGAGGTTGCAGGGGTGTTCAAAGATTTTTTTTCAATGGTCGATCGTCAATTTGATGCGCGTATTAGAGCTTTGCGTAGTGATAATGGAACCGAATTTACATGTTTGAAACCTTATTTCCATGAAAATGGTATAGTGTTTCAGACTTCTTGTGTAGGTACACCTCAGCAGAATGGGCGTGTAGAACGAAAGCATCGTCATAGTTTGAATGTTGCACGAGCGTTACGGTTCCAGGCAAACCTACCTCGTCGTTTTTGGGGAGAGTGTGTGTTGGCTGCTGGTTATCTGATTAATCGGACACCCTCATCGGTATTAGGAGGAAAGACTCCGTATGATTTGTTGCTACATCGGAGTCCCAGTTTGGATGCGATTCGTGTTTTTGGGTGTTTATGTTTTGCTCGGGTCAAAGAAAATGATAAATTCGCTCCTCGAAGTAGAAAGTGTATCTTTGTCGGATATCCGTTTGGTAAAAAGGGTTGGCGACTATATGATCTCGAGAAAAATATTTTTTTTGTGTCTCGTGATGTTGTTTTTAGTGAGGGGGAGTTTCCGTTCGGTGCGTCTTCCGTGCAACCAATTGAGAACCGTGATCAGCGTTCAGAGAACGATGAATTGCTTGTAGAAAATAATATCTACTTAAGTGATCATGTAGTTAACAGGAAACAATTAAGTGATGTTTCACTTGGAGTCAACAGTAGACAAAAGGCTAATGTCTACTTAAGTGATCATGTAGTTAACAGGAAACAATCAAATGATGTTTCACTTGGAGTCAACAGTAGACAAAAGGCAGTTAACAAAAGGCATTTGAGCAGACAAGACATATTACAACAGGTTGTATCAGGAGGAAATGAAGAGCTCGTGAACTCCGAAGCAGGACAAAGTCAGCAGCTGCCTGGAGACAATTCTGAAGCACCTCAACGTCAGCAGCTTGACTGGGGTCCTGGAGCACAGCAGTCGGAGATACTGCCTGATCTCCTAGACACTTCGGAAGCAGCACAGCAGCCGGACTCCTGGATTCACGGTGACAACGTGGACAGGAACACTAGGAAGAGGTTTTCAGCAAGGAATGAGGACAATTTCGGTGGGAATTCGTCGAGAACAAGCGATCACATGGACAGTCCAGCAAAAAATGATTTTGGTATCGTCAACACGGATAGTTCGGGCGTCGATAGTTCAGAGTCTTTTGTTGTTCACGATACTGTACAGTCTTCGCGTATTCGACGTCCACCAGTTCACTTAAAGGATTATGTCTGTCACACTGCCCGCTGTTACACTACGTCGTGTTATGATCCCATTTCAACTTCACTCACTCCTCCAAAGTCCTCAGGTACTCCGTATCCCTTAGCTCATTATGTTAGTTGTGATAAATTCTCTTTGCCGCACAAACGTTTTTTGGCTGTTATTACTGCAGAAACGGAACCAACTAGTTTTTCTGAAGCCATGAAAAATCCGAAATGGCGGATGGGTATGCAAGAAGAAATACATGCTTTAGAAACTAATGGGACATGGAGCATGGTGAAGTTGCCTCCCGGAAAGAAGGCAATTGGATGTAAATGGGTTTATAAAATCAAATATAATTCAGATGGTTCTATTGAGAGACACAAGGCTCGGTTAGTCGTTTTGGGAAATAACCAAAAGGAAGGGATTGATTATAAAGAGACGTTTGCTCCGGTTGCTAAAATGGTGACTGTTCGAGTTCTTTTGGCACTTGCTGCAGCTAAACAATGGGAACTTCATCAAATGGATGTGCGTAACGCTTTTCTTCATGGTGACCTCACTGAAGAGGTTTACATGCGTCCTCCGCCAGGATTTGCAGGTGCTTCTCCGGGTATGGTATGTCGGTTGCGTAAGTCTCTGTATGGCCTTCGTCAAGCACCTAGAAATTGGTTTGCAAAGCTTCGATCTTCCTTAATTTTGTATGGGTTTACTCAGTCATATTCTGATTATTCGCTTTTTACATATAAGCGACATGACATTTTCTTAGCAGTTCTGGTTTATGTTGATGACTTGATTATTGCTGGCACTCACTCTGATAAGATTTCGTCTTTTAAAAGCTATTTGCATACTTGTTTTCACATGAAAGATCTTGGAAAATTGAAGTATTTTCTGGGCTTGGAGGTGGCGCGTGGCTCACAAGGAATTTTCTTATCTCAACGCAAATATTCACTTGATATTATTGCAGAAACCGGTTTATTAGGAGCCAAACCAGTTTCTTTTCCTTTAGAACAGAACCATGGATTGGCAGTTGATGACAGTGCATTTATGAGTGATCCTGAACAGTATAGAAGATTGATTGGACGTCTTATTTATTTAACTATTACACGTCCTGAACTTTGTTATTCAGTGCATATTTTGGCTCAGTTTATGCAGTCTCCTCGAGTACGTCATTGGGAAGCTGCTTTACGTGTTGTTCGTTATTTGAAAGGTCAACCTGGACAGGGAATTTTACTTCGTACAGATTCGGATCTGCGTGTGACAGGTTTCTGTGATTCTGATTGGGCGAGTTGTCCTTTAACTCGTCGTTCATTTACTGGTTATTTTATGTTTCTTGGTTCTTCGCCGGTCTCGTGGAAAACTAAGAAACAAGTGACCGTATCTCGGTCCTCTGCGGAAACCGAGTATCGATCCATGGCATCAGCAACTTGTGAGCTTAAGTGGTTAAAAGGTTTGTTACGATCTTTCGATGTTACGCATTCTTCTCCCATGCGACTTTACTGTGACAGTCAGGCTGCGCTTCATATTGCCGCAAACCCAGTGTTTCATGAGCGTACTAAGCACATTGAAGTGGACTGCCATTTTATTCGGGATGCTATTACAGATGGCCTTATTTCTACCCACTATGTTCGTACAGGAGATCAGCTAGCTGATATTTTTACTAAGGCGCTTGGACGAAAATAATTTGACTATCTCCTTGACAAGTTGGGTGTTCGTAACTTGCACACTCCAACTTGAGGGGGAGTATTGTGACCCTAGTTTCCTAACTTGGGCAATACATTACAATAATGTACCAATATATTGTTTCCTAACTTTGTTGTAATTTCCTAGTAATTAAGGTTTCCTAATTTAATTCTTTTTCTTGTATATAAATACATATATTGTAATCAATTGGGGACAAGAAATAAAAAGATTTTCTTCATATTTTTCTTTAAATATATTGATTAAAAAGTAAAATGTACAAAAGATTTAAACCATCCTAGAGAAAGAAAGAAAAAAAAAAACTAGTAATAGGCTACTAGCTGAATCAGGGAGGTTCAAAATAAGCTCTTGACTAATTAACCCTTCTTGAAGCTAATAGACTCGAACTCTTTTACAACCACATACCATTTGAAAAAATATTACTTAGTCTTACATAGAACAATCATAAAGTATTAGTTTTGTATTCCTCTTTTGCCATATGCTCCACGTGATGACCGCTGGGATAAAATTCCAAATTGTATTGCCAGCTTTATTCAGGTGACAAAGTTGCCATGATTAAATTGCTGGTAATAGAGCTGTCATGATTGAATTGCTGAAGTAATATCAGTTGGCGTAGTGAAAAACCAACTTAAGTAATACTATAGTTGTAAAGCAAATGGACAATGTAAAAAAATATGAGTGGTTGTTTCCAAATTGTTACAAAATAAGCAACTATTAGGAACATTTATATCCCTTCTTCTTAAAAGATCTCTAGAAGGTAATTTGCCGAGACATAAAGTGCACAGAAAAAAGAAATTTTAGGAGGGAGTTTTTGATGTCATATGTACTTAAAAATTGGATTATAGGTACTATCATTCACTACCAAACTATCATAAGTTGATTTCATATTGAAAACCTTTTTGGGGTTGTGAGACCATTCCATAATGTCAGTAGCTTGAGTATTAGGACTGAAAGTATCCAGATCCCTGTTTAGAACTTGTAACTCCCCTCTTGCAACAACGTTCATTCTTCTAGGAAGCATCAACTACCAATCAATATTGCCTTCAACTTCATGCAAACATCTACGACAAACTTATCTTTTGATTTGGAAATGGAATAGAGAGTGGGAAATTTAGTTTGAATAGGAATATTATCTCACCAAATATCAACCCATAATCTAACACTAACACCATTTTAGCTTTAAATCTAATATTCCTCTTCAAACATCTTTACACTTCATAATGTTCTTCCAAATTGACCTACCATATGAGTATTTAGGAAACTTTGAAAGCCATTGAACCACTTCAACACCATATTTTTCAACAACCACATTCTTTCATCATGCATCTTTCTCATTGGAAAATCCCTAAAGCTATTTATTCACTAAAGCTTGATTCATCTGTTTGATATTCTTGATCCCTAAACAACCACCCCCACCCCCCCCCACCCCCACCCCCCACCCCACCCCCACCCCCACCCCCCAGGTGCATCTTTTTAGCTTGTACCTCCTTTATTATCATTCCAAGGGAAATCCCTCATCAATTTCTCCAACTGCTTAGCAACAGATACTGGCATTTCAAAAAGTGACATATAATAAGTTGGTAAGCTATAAAGTATACTATTAATCAAAATTACCTTACCATCCCTATTAAGAAATGGTTTTTTCCACCCTACCAATTTGGAATTAAATTTACCAACCACCTTGTCCCATTTTGCTACACCACCACATTTATCACCACGAGGCAAATCTAAATAAGTTTTAGGAAAACACACATTATAACACCCTAAAAGTGAAGAAAACTTATTCAAGTCGCCTTTAAAACCCACAACGTAGATACAACTCTTGGCGAAGTTGATCTTTAAACCAGTTAGATGTTCAAAAGAGAAAAGTAAAAGTCTTAGTTGTTTAACTTTTTTTACATCAACATCTATAAAAACAAGAGTGTCATACGAAAATTGCAGCTCCAGTTGTAGATTGAAATTCACAAATAAGACCTTGTTTTTGAGCTTTTCAGATCATATAACACAATAACTCACTTACTAGCAAAAATAGAAAACATCTTGACGAATACGTTTCTTGCTTGTAAAGTAGCCAGTTACAGAACCATTTATAAGTACTGTGAATTTATCCATTCCACAAAACATCTAATATACTTTCTCAACTTATCACCAAAACCCATGATTAAGAAAATTTCATCCAAGAAATCCCAATTGACATTATCAAAGGCTTTGTCAAAGTCTATTGTACAAAGAAGACCTGGTTTACCACTTCTAACTCTAGAGTTTATAAGATCATTAGCCACCATAACACCATCTAAAATCTGCCTCTTCTCGATAAAAGTTGTTTGATGGGAGGAAATAATAGTGGGTAAAACTACTTTGAGTTTTTTTGGCTAAAAATTTGGAAACCACCTTATACACCCTATGCACCAAACTGATTGGTCTTATATCTTTAATCTCTTCAGTAGAATCTTTCTTAGGAATTAAGGCTATAAAATTATTCTTAAGCCTCAAATCTAAGAATTTTTTCTGTTGAAGCTCCTTGAAAATACTCATAAAATCACTTTTGAGAATATCCCAACAAAGAGAATAAAACTGATGGAAACCCATATGTCCATGGTGCTTTATTTTGTCCTAAATATTTTATTGTTACCAAACATTCATCTTCTTCCATAACAAGTTCAAGCCAATTCTTCACAATTTCTATTAAAATGCATCTGATCCATCGACACTAACCTGCCTCTTTGAGTATGAAAAATAGTTTGAAAGAAAATACTGAATCTCCTTAGCATTTGAAGTTAAAACTCCATTGACATCACTATTTTTTATATGAGTAACTCTTGCCTTACTTCTCCATTTTTCAGCATTAGTGATTGTCAAATAATAATATTATTGTCTAGCTCTCAATCTGGCCTCCCATTGTGAATCATACAAACCATTATTTGCATTTTCTTTCCTATCAAGATTGACAAAAATCTCCCCAAGTTCATCTAATCTCATTTCCATCTTCCCATATTCTGTTTTATGCCACAATCTAAGAGTTTTCTTGAGCAATTGAATTCTTTTGAAAAACACAAAACCTGCACTACCTGAAACCACACAAGAAGACCATGAAAATTGAACTAATAAATAAAATTAGCGTGTCCATACCAGAAAATCTCGGAACGGTATGTCCCTGGACTAGTCTTCACACAATTACAAACCAAAGCAAGTGGATTGTGATCAGAGCAAGATCTTGTTGAGTAACTAGGGGAAATTACAATTTGCATTCAACAAATATGAGAAAATGATCTATTCAATTTCTAATATTTTGAACTTGATTATTAGTCCAAGTAAAAATAGCTCTAATCAAAGGTAATTCAATTAATTCATAATTGGAGATGATTATGTCGAATTTTCTCATACCACTAGTCAATTCCCAACTAGAAGATATTTCACACACAAATCCCTTCTTATTAAAATCACCTCCAATCACCCAAGGAAGATCCCAATAACTCCTCACTTCCTCAATCTCCCTCCAAAAAATTATTTCTTTCTTCGGTTCTTGTGTTAGGCGGAGCATAGATTCCAGTAAATTTCCAATCAAATTTAGATAGTCAATCATTTGGCATCGTAAATTTATCGATGATTACCCACAAGATGACCAAAAACCACTAATTTTGAATCATCCCAGCAACAAAAAATACCCCCTGATCTTCCTTTCGAAGGAGCATCCAGCCATTTCACATGTCTACTACCCCACAACTGCCAACCAAGAAAATCATTGCATTCTTGCATTTTTGTTTCTTGTAAGACTAGAACACTTGGTTTCCATTCTTTAACCTTCTTCTTAATAATGTCTCTGCAGTTAATGTTACTGAGCCCTCTCATATTCTAACAAATAATTTTGAAATCCATAAAAATCAGAACCCTAACAAATACCCCTCAAATTGCAACCAACTTAATTCTTAGACATTTCTACAAAATTGAGAAGATACCCTTTAAGAGATTCCATCATATGATCATTTGTTTTCTATGGTGAGCTTTTAAAAGTTAATCCTAATTTTGGACCAATTGTAACCATCTGAGAATAAATGAATGTAAAATCAATATGAAGAGAAAGTTCAGTCTTGAGCCTTAATGAACTCCATTTTTTTTGTAGAAGAGCATACGAGATTGATAGGATAAGGTTGAATTGAACTAGAAGCATCATTCATTTCCATAATTAGACCCTGGAGAGAACAATCAAGCTTCTACAAATACGAACTGAAAACAACTTCTTTTAATAAGTCGTCAAACTCCTTTCCTGGAAATAAACTTGAGAACGATTTGGATAAAATGCTTGGATCACCCATTTCAGGGTTCGAGTTCGCTGCAAAATCCGACTCCTGGTTTTGATGACCCTTATTCACACCCGATCCCGAGACCAAATATGTATTCTGTTGACCCTTATCTACATTCGAGTCCGAACTTGAGGCACCCTGATCCGAGTACCAAGATCGCTTTTATCTTCTCTTGTAAGTAAATTCAAAATTAAATGACTTGTTGTTTTCTACCCGCGTAAATTTCTTCTTTGAGTTTTTCTTACTAGAATTAAAGTTGAATGAGATAATCTCGGTCAATCATTTTGGAAAAGAGGCTCCTTGATTGGAGGTTTACCGTTAGCTAGTGGTGATGATGAAATTTTTATCTCGATCAGCGGAACCCTAATCCGCCTGTGAGACTGATCAGGGATACCGTTGCTCATGTTCAAGGGTTTAACTTGTATTGGAAATAAAAATCCATAATAAGTAACCATGAAAGATAAATCAACCTGATCAAATTGATTGACTTTGATCCTTATTGCAGAATCATTTTTCCATTTTATGGTTGAAGAACGTACTTCCATAAGATCCCCAAACTTATAACCAATTTGATTGAAAATATCAGAACTCCACACATTAAATATGACCCCTTTCACTTCCATCCAAGATCCTTCTTAATGTTCTTTTGAAATTGGAATAGTATTAATAGTAGACCACCATGGATATAATCTGATGGACATACCCTCATAATCCCATAATCTTCTACTTATCTTCCATAGATACAAAAAAAAAAAGCTTTAGAATTTTCAGAAGGAAAAATATCTAACACACTTTCAATTCAAAACCTAACAACAATTACCTTCCTAATTCTGCTCGAACTCCCTATAATTTTTGATGTTTCGATGATAATGGCTCGATACCAATTCTCCGAAGTAATAACAGATTTTTTTGGCTCATAAAACTTTTTTTTTTTGAATTTTTTTGAGGTTTATCTGCAAGGATTTTATCAAAACCTGAAACAAATCTTTTCCATCGGTTGTAACCTTTCTCAGAAGGAAAAATAGTTATCTTTTGATCACTGAACTGAAAAAGTGCATCCGAACCCCCGCTTGAATCCCAAGTCCATTTTCCATAAAACTCATTCTTAGATTCATTCTTTATGATGTTTTTCAACCAACCAACTGATTCTTGACAAATAGAGAACTGAATCAATTTTTTTGTATTACTAGTTTCTTCTCGAATCTGGGTGTTGTTTGATTTCGAAGAATAAACAAAAGATTTATATTCGCAATCAACTCTTATTTCATCATAATCATATTTAGAAACCTTAGATTTGCGGGAAACTTATTTCCAGGCTTCTTCAGAATATTCATCCTTTTCACTTACGACACCAGCAAAGTAAACATCTTTTCTACCACGAACAGTCTTCACCCAACTTCTCACCATATCCAAAATCATGCGAGTCCTTTGCTCACCATGATGATCGGTGTCCTCTTGCTTTGTGCTACTCCGACGTGATGATAATCTTCAAACCATAGTCCCATATTGAATTAATATCGGTAATTTTATATAATTTAGTATTTGCGTTGTCCAAGAGTTACATAAGATGGAAACATGAGCCATATGGGAGCATCAACATGTCTTGCAACTTCTCTATCTCTGAGATAAGGACAAGTTTTTTTTATCTAGACCAAGGTGGACTCTATAATCTGATGTGTGTTGGATATTTTGAGCTAAATTCAGTTTCTTTTAAGCTCTTTTTCATGTTTATACTTTACAACTTTATTCATTCGCATATATTAACACATGCATTGATTTGGTTAGTTGGAAAAAGAATACTTATGGGTCTTTATTCTCCACATGCTAACTCTTTTAACATAGGATACAAATTCCTCCATATGTAATTTAATAGATTGTTTGATGGTGTGAATATATCCATTTCAGTTCTGATTTAACATCATCAAATGCTATACTTGGCATAATAGTAAAACACATTGTTAGTGCACAAATAACTTATTTGGCTCTTGTTTCTGCATCAAATGGTTAATTTCCCTTGGCATATCATTAAATGTCATTGGGCTTCCATGATCAAATGTGATCCTGTTAATTGTATATTATATAGGTTGATGCAGTCTCAAACCTATTAGTTTATGGAGTCCTTTTTTGTGGATGTAGATGTTAGCATGATTAGTCAATTTGGAATAAGTTATTTTTATTCTCTATACCATGTGGCGGAGAAGGTTATTCTCGTCAACAAAAATAGGAAGATACATGCATTATAAAGAAAAAGGAAAAATGCTAGCAGGCATGGTGCATACTAACCTTCTCATTGAGTTTCTCCGCATAAATGGCTTTTCTGAAAATTGGTGCACTTGGATTCTAAATATTTTACAATCTGCTAGAATCTATGTGCTTGTGAATGGTAGTCCTGAAGGTTTTTTTAGCATCTCTAGAGGACTACGGCAGAGTGATCCCCTATCTTATCTTATTTTTCTGTTTATTGAAGGTATCCTGAGTAAAAAAAAATTCCAAAAATTTTCCCTATAAAAGAATGGATCATATGGTTAAGAGAAAAGGGGTTGTGCCAACCCATGTTTTATTTACTAATGATATCTAAATTTTCTGTAAGGGGGATTGGAAGAGTTTGAACAATTTACTTAATTTTTTTGGAATGTAACAAAGTTCCTATGGGAAAACTCTTGGTCGAGAGAAAAGTAAATTCTATTATGGTGTTGGATCTTATTCTAGGGGAACAACTATCTCTAATTTTTTTGGAATGGGGATTGCAACTTTCCTATATCGCTATTGTAGCGCCCCAAAATCCATCTACTTAGAAATCTAAGAGACCATACTACATTATGAGGCCTTATGGATCTAAAGCATTTATTTAAGCATTAAAATAGAAGTTTTAAATAAAGATTAACCCAAATATAAACCCTCTCTGAGATAGATATATATAAGAACACCTCCCAGATGATACATGTATGATAGTGAGTTGATTTGCAAATCAAATATATACACAAAATAAACATAGCGGAAGCTAATCGATGAACAAACTCAACTCCTCAAAGCTTTCAAATCTTGAACGATCACTTTCATGTGCACTACTTGATCTGTCTGTGAAACTAAAAGTGGAAATTAAGTAAGAGCGCCATCCTCAAAGGGTGCCCATAACAAATAAAAACTAACTATCAAGCAATCACTAACAAGGTTTAAAGTCAATACAAGTTTTATTGTACCGGTAAAACAAGGAATACATATAAAGCATATTGAGATGATAATAATAATTTGTACAGAAATACAAAATATTACAAACCAATCGGCACAAATTTACAATGTTAATATTTGAGTGATATAATCTTTCGGAGTAGTAAGGTTGGCTCTTGCGGATTCTTCAATGATCATTAAAGTGCCCTTCCCGTTGTCAAATTTGTATCCTTACCAGTACCTCATTCATGCATACACGCACTCGACATAGCAAACATTCAAAGAAACGAATAACGGTAACATTATATCCGACAGACTAATCTATCATAGAGTGCCGATTCAAACCATGCATCAATCCAACAATTATATATAAGAATCTATCATGGAGTGCACATTCAAATTATTCTTCAATCCATCAATTATATATAAGATTTTCATCATCCTCCTTTCTAAATACCAAAACGCAATATAATAAATTTCTCAAAGTAATTTTATAGAACAATAAATATCCATGTATGAGACATGAGCTACCCCAACAAAAATAATAACAATATTGGCGACGCAATTCCACGTCCTTATTTATAATATTGACTGCAGCTTCCACCCCTGTAGGTATATAAATCTAGTGTATACGTTGGGACTCACATCTCATACCAATCAAAAGGAAGCCTCCTTTCTCCCATTCAAGCAATAAGTAACATTGTAACCACTTTCCAGTCAATACAAAGAAGTATCTTTTGAAAATAAGTAATTACTCCCAAAACACATATACTAATTGATTATGAAGATCCATTCTCATCCTATAATGTAAAAGAAAACTAGTTTATATTACACACATATATAACATGCTTACACATATCATATAGTAGCAAAGAGATGCATAAATTTCACAATAGATAGCTTTTGTAAAACAATAATGAATACAGGAGAGTTCGTTATTGATTCCCACCTCATTTGATGACAAGATACGCCTACCTCGAGATCCGCAATCCATAGGTTCATCTTTCAAGTCGATCGCTGTTAATACCGACTAACTGTTAATCACACAAGCACTTTAAGAATATAGCCAATACGCTCACAGAATAATCATAACACAATATCATACAAGTTCACAGTTAATAGTTAAGTGAAATTACTAATAGTTATATAAACTAGTATCCGATAATTTTATCATAAAGAACATCTACACACCAAATCGGATGAATTTGGTGTCATCGGATAGCTCTCAAAAACTCTACAACAAGAAAAGATCGAAAGCTAATTCCGACCTTAAGTGGTCCAAAACATCAAATTAAGCAAATTGTCCCTAAGCCCAAGGCCATTGGTCTGAACGCTTGATTCGGCCTGGCCCATCAAACTGGCATGTTAACCCATGGATTGACCCATTTGTGTCTACCCACGATTCGACTCGTTAACCTGGTCCATGACCTGAATCGTCTGACACATCTGAGTCAAAAGTCTGACTCATCTTCTTCACCAACGGTCATATTTTCGAAGTTTCATACTTTTTATACCATTTTCAAATTGTCATATCTCATTCAATTCTTAACCAAAATGGAAAAATTATATCTCTTTAGAATTATGAGACCTTCCTTTTACAATTTCTTACGACTGACTATATACCGAATTCGTACTCCAACCTATCTAGATTTTCCCATGCATGTGGTCATTCACGGCTGTTTACACATGAATTCGGTAACACAAGCTCATTTTAAAACGCCTATAACTCACTCATTTCTTAACCAAATTGAACAAATTTTATATCTACATAAATTAAAGATAATAAACTACAATTTATGTATATAGAGCTAGGACCATTCAAATGAGATTGACCAGCTTACGGGTCTTTGTAACTATTTTGGAGTGCAAATGAAGTTGGGTGCTAAGAGACATGCACATATTAAGCCAGTTGTTGAGAAGTTAATTAATAAACTTGCAGGTTGGAAGGGGAAGATTCTTTATTTTTAGGCAAGGTTGGTGTTAGTGAGGTCAGTCATTGCTAGTTTTACTATCCATACAATGGCATTTTACAAGTGGCTATTAAAAATTATTGCATAATGTGAAAGAGCCTTTCGTAATATTATTTGGTCTGGTGACTATAAGATACGTAAATAATCTGTTGTTGCTTTTGACAAAATATGCAGTCCTCGTTCGGAAGGGGGGCTTGGTTTAGGAAGATTGAAGGTCATCAATAAAGCTACGTTTATGAATGGTGTTCCATCAAACATTTGAACAAGATTTGGGCCAATTTTGTGCGTGCTAAGTACCTAAAGGTAAATAGGAACATTATTGATTATAAACTCACCTCCTCTATTTTTTCGGGTATAAATGCATTCACAACAGTATTATTGAAAACCATACAAGATGCATTAGTAGTGATGGAAGGTCTACGTCCTTGTTTTGTTGACAATTGGTAGGTGATAAGTCAATAGCTCACGCAATTGGAGCAACAACCTCTGGTATAAATGATCACAATGATTGTATGAGTGATTTGATAATTGATAACAATTAGGTTATACACTGATAATATTTGAGCTTTAATGTTGCAAACAGTATATGATCCTAATGTACTGCCTTGAATTGTTTGCAATTCTGATTATAAGGTATGAAATATGGATCAAAAAGGAGTTTTTTCAGTAGAATACGTTAAGGAACTTATTCGTCAGAGATTTAAGGCAAACCAAGAAGTTAAATTAATTTGAAGAAGTGTTGTTCATCCCTCCCCGGCTGCTTAGTATTGGAAGGTTATGGTCGAGGAATGTTGTGCTACACATGATAAATTGGCTTCCAAGATTGGGATTCCCTTGGCCAATAGATGATATCTCTGTAAGAAAGATCGTGAATCCTTGATCATATTTGTGTTGCAGATAAGTTAGGGTCTGGAGTAACGGATCTATGGCTTGTTGCTAGCATGTCAATTATATATGAATTATGGCGACTCGAGAACAAAGTATGCTTTGAATATTATAACATTAATTGGGTAAGATGTCAATCACGAATCTATCAGTTGGTGCATGACTGTTACATTCGCATGAAGGGTCATATGCTCAACACCATCACTAGTCCAAAAGGGGCTATCAATAACATAAGGAATCCGTTATAAAACATGGTTTATCACAGATTTCATACGTTATTCGAACCGTTATTTATTAGTGTAACTTTTTATAAATGACGAACAGAAAACGCCATTAAGTATGACGAATAAAATTCATAAAATCATGAATATAATATGTCATTTAGTATCACGGTTATAGTATGTTAAATACAATAACAAATGATTCTTTTTTGAAGCATTCAATTTATTAAACTACTAAAGGACTGTTACACGAGGGTATATAATACCCCAAGATTCATCGGATACAATTTGAATGGTAAGCCAAAAGTTAGCAGCAACATGATATTGGAGCAAGATAATAGTCTTTGGATCGTAGTTGCATTGGGGGCGAATATTGAAGTCGAAGGTCGAAAGCCTTCGGTTAATTCTTTCCACAAGAAAAGTTGTACGTTTGGTGGACACGAAAATGTCCACAGAAACTTAGTTGGTGGTAGAGGTGTTTTTTGCTAGCCAAGCCGTTGTATCTTGATACTGCAGTGATCCGCCTGATTGATATCCAAATACTTCTTTGTTTTTTGGCTTGATCCATCATTTGAAATTGAGTCTCTAGCTTTGAGTGAGTCTTGTAGTATAGTCCAATCTCTGGCCTTGAAGGATTAGTGCTAAAAGTGCTAATACTGCTATTACAAATGTTACTAAAGACTGAAATAAAGATACAATAGGAGTTAAGATACAAATGTTACTAAAGACTGAAATAAAAATACAAAAGGAATTACAGACTCAACTAGTTTAAACAATGGTAATGAAAACTAGAAAAGGAATACAAATTCACTTGAGAAGTAAAATGCAGGAAATTGAAGAACTTGAGAAGTAAAGGTGTCGAGTTTACCGACCCATTTGTATATCAATTTGGACATTGCTTTCTGTTGTGATAAGGGTCGAATTAAAGCTAAGATATTCTTGTGATTTTTGGACCCATGGATTCCAACCTGAGGAGACGATGTCTTATGTTGCTAGTTGTGGTAACTCTATCACTTTGGTCAAGACAGAATGTGTGAAGGTATTGAATACGGCTTGGTTTTGGTTGCACCATCGAGGCACCTGGGATGGCATAAAGAAAATCATAAAAAATAGGTGAAATGTGAAGCTGTAGAAATAATGCCAACCCAGCTGAAATTGGGTACAGGATATCCTAGTCTGGGTACCTCAAATTTGGTGCAGACGATTGAAAGTGCACAAGATTGCAAATCGACTATGCTATTTGCTTTGGTTGCTCAGGTCAAAGCACAATATAGGAATCTTAGGACTAAATAGAACTCAACCACAAAGGGATAGCTTCTAAGAGGACCTAACACTTGATCATAAAAACGCAATTCCAAGGATAAAACAGAATCCCTTGGAACACAATTCTAACTGCAAAAGGAAAAGATAGAAGAATCCTAGCAATCAAACCGAACAAAAAACTTCTGAGAGAACAACAAAGAACGCTGCAAAACTTGCAATACTAACCAAGGGACAAACAAGGCGATGGAAAGAGCCACAAAAGGAACAGGACAACACCAACAAATCAAAACTAACTGCAAGCTAAAAACTATTCTGGTGGTTGGGATAAAACGCCTTCAAACCAATACAAACTCTTTAGTCTTTACTAAAAAGGAAAAAAAAACAGGGGTTCTTCCTAGGCTATGAAGAACCACAGGATTCAGATGCAGAAAGAAGCAACGAAGCAAGCTTCACCCAAAGCAATAAAATGTAACTGAGAAAGAAAAGACGATTGCAAAGGGGTTTTACAGATCAAGGTTTAAAGGACTTAGAAAGCCTGTTTTTGTGTTATATGTGAGCTAGATAAAGCAGCCAAACGGGTTTTCATGGATTAAAAAGATAGCAAGTTAGATTCAAAAGATTCTGGTATAGAGCCTGGAAAGATTACCTGAAAACAAGGCTGAGGTGTTTATTGCGGTTGTAATTCAGGCCGAAATAAGGTAGCCGATGAAGACCAAAGCTGAGATAAATCTAAATAAAACCAACTCACATCAGCAACAAGACGATGATAAATCAAGGTATAAGCTTGGGTATCATAAAAGAAGAAGCAACAATTGCTAATTGAATACGAGGGCCGGTGTATCGAGATTAGCCGATTAGATCGACGAGAACCATGGTTGTTGATTTATGTTTTACAGTTGAAGGTGAAGATTAATCTGAGGTCTAGGGTTGCTTATATGAAGATTTGAAACAAGTTTTGCTTAGATCTAAGTAGATCTGAGCAGTTAGGGGTGCCCGGATGTTCTGAACTTTCTACCGGAAATCGCCTCTTTTAGAGCTCTAGGTTTTTTTTTCATTTTTCGAGAATAACAAATGATGTGTGCCACGGTTAGGTGTTAAATATAATAACCCATAAATAAGACGTTTTAATAAAAATAAATATACTGATTAAAACCAGAATATTATGTCATTTTATGCTACCGATTCAGATATGATTTTGGTTCAATATGGATAGCCAACAAAATTCTAATTTAAACTGAATTTTAAAATAAAAAAAATCTTAAAAACACGATTAAAATTAACTTTATTAATTATTCAAAATAACATTTAAGAAATTAGAATCTCGAATACAAATTAAAAGATAAATACCAGTAACTATTAAAACTGAATTCAGTTAAATGTCACCTTGTTACTCTAATTTGGTCTCTCCTATAGGAGTTACATAAGCTTTTGGCTATTTAATCATGTCACCTCTTGTAACATCTTCAAGTACTCCATCTCCATCGGATAACATGCCCTTGCATCCATGATTTAATCATACAAAAATGTGTTCTGTTAAGTATGAATACACTGTAACGTCTTAAGTTCCCACACCTAATGGAGGAATAGACAAATGTCAGCAGCATGACATGAACATGATCTCTACTCCCATAACAACCCAAGTAACAAAGAATATAGAATGGAACTATAATCACCATGAAATATAATAAAGCAGGAAGTCATGATAGTGGATGTGCACCAAAGTGTTATAATCGTTCAATTTCCTAGAGATGTTGTGCACAAAATCAAGGAGGTTCAACCAAGTGCAGGTTTATTTGCTTAAAGGTAGACAAATTTCTGCCACCTCATAAATAATACCAAAAAGGAAAAAAAGTTCGTGTGTCACAGATCAAAAAGAAAAAAACCATGAAGGAAACAACCTCCGATTTAATTAACTACAAAATGCATATCATATTATGTCACTTTCTGAGACAGCAAGTGCTAGAAGCACGGAAGAAACCTAAAAAAAAACATCCAGTCTCAGTAGGCAAACACAATGGAGAGAACTGGGAAAAAGAGTTACAACTAAAGAAAAGCAGACTTTGCCTAACGATTGTGAAAACGGGTCAATAGAGTAAGAAAAAAATCGTATGAAGTAGTAGGGTACACAGTGAGAAAAAAAGACGGTAAGAGTTAGCATACCTATCCTTGAATATAGGATGAAGAAGATATAAAAAACATATTTTTACTGAATACTCTTCCTTCTTGTTGTTAATAGAGTTCCAACTCCTGTATACAAACCCTGCCATTCAAATAAAACCAATTTCACAAGTCAATAAAATAATAATAATAAAAAAAAAATACTCTAAAGACTTATAACATCAATGGAGTAATATCCATTTGCATCATAAACGATGGCTCAAGTCCACCGACGGAAAAATCAGCAACTGAAAGTTGAGAGGAAGGGTATAAAGTAAAACTGTAGTTCATATTTCCTTCCATATTCAACTGTAATCCTTTCAAGCAAAGGATATGGAGGACAAGAACCAGTTCCACCACCCACATCATGGAAAGCAAAAAAACAACAACTCATAACTCTAACCAGCAAGCTTTCTGATCCTAACAAGACTGATCCGCAATCTCTTTACAAACTACATAAGCAAACTATGTATCAAATCTTGAGAATTATTCATCCATTCTCAAGATGTAAGATCTGCAATACCTTGAGAATTATTCATTCATTTATAAATACATTGGCTAACCGCAATACCTTGAGAAGTTTACCGACATAAGATATGTTGGAGAATATTCCCGTAACAGTAAACAAACCAAACAGAAACTTGAAAGGAGTTAAGGGTTAGAACAGATAACACACTTCAGACAATCGCACAAGCACAGAGAGATGGAGTCGCCTGTTCAACAGACTGCCCTTAACTCGATATTTGTTAGGTACACCTTTAGAAAGATGTTGCTATACCTTTAGAGATGACAAATCGAATCCAGGATAAAACCACCTGATACCAACCCAGTTAGCAAGACTCGTTGGCCCGTTGTGAACTTAACAGTAGAAGAAAATGAAGAAATAAACTAGTGCGCATACAAAGCAAGAAGAGGAGAAAAATCGTCAGGTCAGTGGCTGCGACTGGGGTAAGTAAAAATCTGATTTTTGTTTTTCTTTTAAAGAAGAAGAAGACTGTTGAATTTTCAAACGGTCAAAATTCAATTAATTAAATATATTTAATTCGAGATATTTAATTAAAAGATTTTGTTTATTAAACCTGATTTAATTTTATAAATTCAAAACGGTAAAACATTTAATGTACAAAATTAAAATATAAAACCGTTGGATCTTTGATGGGTACACGTATGCACTCGCATGCACACGCAAAGCACACGCCAAGGCTCGCACCAAGGATCGCGCCAAGGCTCATGCAAAGCACACGCAAGCTCCGCTAGCCCACTAGTCCATTTCCTAAGTCCATATCCAATCCACTAGTTCTTTTTCCTTATATAGAACGTTTGTGGTAAAGAGGATAAACTTCCTCCTTGGTTCGCCCAATATGGGACAAACCAAAGGTTTCTCATTCACTAAGAAGTGAAAATGGATGGCTCTATTTTTCCACCCCAAGTTTGGACTAGTGACCCTAGATCCCTTTAAGATATATTAAGTAACAAAATTCATTTTAAGTAAGAAATCCATTTTTAATTCTAACAATCCCCCACATGAATGAAGAAAGCGATAAATCAGAAAACCGGAAAACGAGAAATACCTCTTAAGCAATAGGTGTCCATGAGGAATTGAACCTCTGCTTAGTGAGAAGTACCGGAACTACTTGATGGACACTGAACGCGATGTCTTGAACTGCCATGGTTTGGTGTAATTCATCAATAGCTCCTTACGCGAGATATCTCTCAAGAGTGTTGTTAAGTTCACGTCGTTGTGTCCGTTTTAGCCCTGGACATATCCTGTTTCTCAGAATGCTCTAGATAATCAGCTCAATTCTCATAGGAAGCGACCCACTTCCTCATTCAGATAGGTGAGTTCTATCAAGAGTGTTAACTGCTACACCCCATTTCAATCTTAAATTGAAACTATAGAACTCATTAAGACTTTATTATAAGTCACCCTCACATGCAGTCACACTATCACGTCTACACCATAGGGAAATGACAGAGAAAATAATTCCCTGATAGTGTTTAATTTTTACTCGCCACAAATTAGTTGTCTCGTTCAAAACCTTGATCTTGGGATCTCCAGTCAGCAAGGTTGAGTATCCTTCATGGCAAGTTTTAATTTATGAGCTTAAGCCCCATCCCCCTCGATGCATTACTAACTATCTCCTTGGACAAGCCTTTCGTCAAAGGATCCGCGATATTCTCCTTAGACCTCACAAAGTCAACAGAAATAACGCCAGTTGAGATTAGTTGTTTTAGAGAATTGTGTCTTCTCCTAATATGAATATATTTTCCGTTATAGTTGCTGTTTTTAGCATTAGCTATTGCAGCTTGACTATCACAATGTATAGGTATAGGTGGCACAGGCCTATGCCAGAGAGGAATGTCTTCTAAAAAACATCTTAGCCAAGCGGCTTCCTCTCCTGTTTTATCTAACGCAATAATAGTGGATCGAGCGATACAGGTATGTTTGGAACTCTTCCAAGACACTGATCCACAGCCTAGAGTGAATACGTATCCACTCGTAGACTTAGACTCCTCTGAGTCTGTTATCCAGTTTGCATCACAGTATCCTTCAAGAAAAACAGGGTGTCTTTCATAACTTAAACTGTAGTTTAAAGTGTATTTAAGATACCTCAACACTCTGAAAAGTGCATCCCAATGTTCATGTCCTGGATTACAGGTATACCTACTTAGTCTACTCACAGCATAGGCAATGTCTGGTCTTGTGCAGTTCATTAAATACATCAGACTTCCTATGACTCGTGAATATTCAAGTTGCGAGACTCCATTGCCTTTGTTTTGCTTGAGTTTGCAAGAAGGGTCAAATGGAGTACTTGCAGGTTTACTATCAAACTGGTTAAATTTCTTAAGAACTGATTCAACATAATGAGATTGACTAAGGCTGAATCCATTAGACTCCTTTCTAATTTTCATCCCTTGGGTTACATCAGCAGGACCTAAGTCTTTCATGTCAAAGTTCACACTCAACGTGTTCTTAGTGGAATTAATGATTTCTAAGGTTGTGCCTAGTATAAGCATATCATCAACATACAAGCATACAATCACACAGGCATCATTTATAGATTTACTGTACACACATTTGTCAGCTTCATTAATTTTAAATCCACTAGAGAACATTACATGATCAAATTTTTCATGCCATTGTTTCGGTGCTTGTTTCAAGCCATATAAAGACTTTTTAAGTCTACACACTTTGTTTTCATAACCCTTCACTACAAAGCCTTCGGGTTGGTCCATATAAATTTCTTCATCTAATTCACCATTTAGGAACGCAGTTTTTAAATCCATTTGATGTATTTCTAGGTTATGAATTGCAGCGATTGCAATTAGCATCCTAATGGAAGTAATTCTACTGACAGGTGAGTGTCAAAGAAATCTACACCTTCTATTTGTTTATATCCCTTAGCTACTAGTCTAGCTTTATACTTTTCCACAGTTCCATCTACCTTACGTTTTCTCTTGAAGATCCATTTACAGCCTATGGGTTTGCACCCTGGAGGTAAATCTACTATCTCCCAGGTTTCATTCTGAACAATAGAATCCATCTCACTAATAGTGGAATCTTTCCACCATGGAGCTTCATACGAAGTCATGGCCTCTTTATAGGTTTGTGGATCAGTTTCAACTAAACAGGTTATGAAGTCTAGCCCAAAAGATTTTTCTATTCTAAGTCTTTTGCCTCTTCTAGGTTCATAAACAGATTCATCTTCTTCTATCGGTAAAATATGGCTAGAATAAGGGACATCTAGGGGATCATCACATATCATGCGAGATTCAGATTTCAACGGAAACACATTTTCAAAAAATGTAGCATCCCTAGATTCCATAATGGTGTTCACACCAATTTCTGAGTTTTCAGAACTCACAACCATAAACCTATAAGCAGTGGTGTGTTCGGGACATCCTATGAAGACACAATCAACTGTTTTAGGTCCTATTTTAGTCCTCTTAGGTGTAGGAATAGAGACCTTGGCTAAACACCCCCACACTTTGAGGTATCCATAAGAGGGTTGTTTGCCTTTCCATAATTCATAAGGTGATTTGACTGATCCTTTAAGGGGCACTCTGTTCAGGATATGGAAAGCTGAAAGGACGGCCTCCCCCCACAAGTTCGCCGGTAGTCCTGAACTGATTAACATGGCATTCATCATCTCTTTAAGGGTTCGGTTTTTTCGTTCAGCCACTCCATTTGATTGTGGTGAATAAGGAGGAGTTACCTCATGAATAATGCCATGTTGTGCACAAAAGTTTCTTATAGGGATTACATATTCACCCCCACGGTCAGATCTAATGGTTTTAATTGTGGTGTTCAATTGATTTTCTACTTCTAATTTATATAATTTAAATGCTTCTAAAGCATCATCTTTTCCTTTAAGCAAGTAAATATGAAAGTATCTAGTACAGTCATCTATGAAAGTGACAAACCATTTTTTACCACCTCTAGTTTGGATTGATTTCATATCAACTAAGTCTGAGTGAATTAACTCTAAGGGATTAGAATTTCTGTGGACATTTTTCTTAAAGGGATTCTTTGCATATTTTGATTCTACACAAACTTCACATTTATGTTCATATTCCAAATTTAATTTCTGAATGCAGCCAGAGTTTGCCAATTTGTTCATTGATTTATGATTTACATGACCAAGTCTACCATGCCAAATATTCAATGAAACAACAACATAAGAAGAATCAATTTTATTAACTTCAATAGAGGTTACAGATAATTTGTATAGGCCTTCAGCCTTATAGCCCTTTCCCACAAAATCATTTCCCTTAGTGATAACCACTTTCCCAACACAAAAACAATCTTAAAGCCCTTATCATCTAGCACACCACTTGAAACGAGATTCTTGCAGATGTCTGGTACATGTAAAACTTCAGTCAATGTGAGGATTTTCCCAGAGGAGAGCTTCAACGAAACTTTTCCTTTTCCTGCAACATGTGCTGCAGATGAATTACCCATATAGAGTTTTTCTCCTTCTCCTACCGTCTGATAGGAGGTGAACATGTCTTTACTTCCGCAGACATGTTTTGTAGCTCCAGAGTCTACCCACCAGTCTCTCACATTGGTAACTAAGTTAACCTTTACTACTTTCAACTAAATTTACATTTGTTTTCTTAAAATTTACATCTTTGCGTTTTCTACAATGAATTGCCATATGGCCAGACACACCACAAACATAACATGCTCCCTTAATTTTACCAATAACAGATTTTGGTTTTTGAAAGGTACCTTTTCTTAGCGGGCCAGGCTTGCGCTTGTTGTGGTCCAGACTTAGATTAGCAGATTTGTGTTCGATGACGTGAGCTTTGTTTGAAATGTCTCTTGCAGAAGAAACATTCTTGTCCTTTGAACGCAACAATTCTTCAACTTGGATTTTCTTGACTAATTCTAACATGGAAATTTCACCAGTTTCATGCCTTAGTCTTCTCTTGTATTCAGCCCAGGAATTTGGCAATTTTTCAATAACAACAGAAACTTGAAATGTTTCGTCAATAACCATTCCTTCAGCAATTATTTCATTAATAATTTTTTGCAACTTCAGAAACTGATCAACCACTGATTTATCATTCATCATTTTATATTCCAGAAAACGTGCAACCAGGAATTTTTTACTTCCTGCTGTTAATGCTTCATATTTATCTTGTAGTGCAGTCCATAAATTGTAAGCATTAAAATTATCCTTAGCATTGTAAAAATCATATAAAGCATCTTCTAGGCAGTTTAAGATATGATTTTTGACCATATAATTACTTCTCTTCCAACTTTCTAAGTCCTGTAATTTTTCAGGTTCATTCAGAGACTCATCAAAAGGATTCAGAACCATCTCATCTAGCATATGGAAACTCAGGAAAAATAACATTTTTGACTGCCATCTCTTGAAGTCCTTTCCAGAAAATTTCTGAGGTCTGTCAACATCAGTCTTCACCATTGTTACAGAAGTAAAATTTTGAAATTAAGCAATATATCGAGTTAAGAATGTTGGAGAATATTCCTGTAACAGTAAACAAACCAAACAGAAACTTGAAAGGAGTTAAGGGTTAGAACAGATAACACACTTCAGACAATCGCACAAGCACAGAGAGATGGAGTCTCCTATTCAACAGACTGCCCTTAACTCGATATTTGTCAGGTACACCTTTAGAAAGATGTTGCTATACCTTTAGAGATGACAAATCGAATCCAGGATAAAACCACCTGATACCAACCCAGTTAGCAAGACTCTTTAGCCCGTTGTGAACTTAACAGTTGAAGAAAATGAAGAAATAAACTAGTGCGCAGACAAAGCAAGAAGAGGGGAAAAGTCATCAGGTCAGTGGCTGCGACTGGGGTAAGTAAAAATCTGACTTTTGTTTTTCTTTTAAAGAAGAAGAAGACTGTTGAATTTTTAAACGGTCACACCAAGGCTCACGCAAAAGCACACGCAAGCTCCGCCAGCCCGCGGTGCTTCGATGTGAAGCACCGCACATGTGTGCATTTGTCCACTAGTCCATTTACTTAGTTCATATCCAATCCACTAGTTCTTTTTCCTTATATAGAACGTTTGTGGTAAAGAAGATAAACTTCCTCCTTGGTTTTCCCAATATGGGACAAACCAAAGGTTTCTCATTCACTAAGAAGTGAATATGGATGGCTCGATTTTTCCACCCCAAGTTTGGACTACTGACCCTAGATCCCTTTAAGATATATTAAGTAACAAAATTCATTTTAAGTAAGAAATCCATTTTTAATTCTAACAAAGTATAGTACTCGAAAATGCAGCCAAACAAAGACTCAAATACATCCCCTAATGCAAACTATCACTTTCTTGATGTAGATCAAATTCAAACAATCATTCATAGATATTCCAACAGATTAAAGCATAGTAATAAATATCCATATAGAATAAAGATTTCTATTAAGAAAGTTACTTATTTAATCATTATCTTCCAATGTCTGTCACTTGTATTCATATCGAACGTTTCTCCCCCAAGCCAGTCAACAGAACTTCAGGAGCTCATAAAGCTAGTTGTCGTCCTGGAACTGTCAATACCACCATGATTCAAACTTATGGTCCCCATATTGCAACTATTGTGTTGAACATTCAAGGGTCTAATAGTTGATGGTTCATTTTCATTCCTCCTTCCATCTCATCTAGGTGCCTATCCTCCTGGAAGATGAAGACGCTATGTGTAAAACATATACTACCTCATATGAATAAGAAATTTAACACATTCAAGAATTTGAACAAGAATTATGACCAAATGGACCAAAAAAAATCGAAAACAACAACCGAATCCTATTAGATAAAAATAAATGTTAAATTTCAAGGCAATATTTAGAATCCGTCACCATGATTATCAAACAAATAAACAATATATAGCTCCAAGATTTAGGGATTAACTGACCACCAAACTAATATAAATCAAATCATACAAATTTCTACCACTTACCAATTGTGAGAACAAATTCAAATCAACATGCATATTAATTAGAAAATGAAACATACATCACATAAAGACTATAAGGTGTCTACTATAGTTATCCACATCAGAAATATAACTCTCATAGTTCATACAACAAGGATAAAAATGTAGGTATTTTCCAAGTCCGCAAAAAAATCAGAGTCAGAAGCATCATAGGAAGCTAACATTGCACCAAAATTCAATTATTATTATTTTTGACATATTAAATTTAATTTCTGTACACACAGTACCATGCTTCACTTATTATTTTTTCGGAGCATCGGTTTAATTGTGCACAAATTTCTAACAATACTTACTGTTGTAGCAAATCTGTAACAAGGAAAATAAACTAAACAGAAATTTGAATTGTGTTAACGTTAAGAAAAATAGAACCACTCTGATAATTTGAAGCATAAAATTGGGCAGAGCCACCTGCTCAGCAAATTGTCCTTAACACGATATTTGTCGGGTACACCTCAATAATGAGTGATGCTATACCCCTACTGACAAATCATGTCCAAGATAGAATTGCCCGCTATCAACTCAGTTAGCACAACTTTGTTGACCCTCTATGAACTTAACAGCGAACATAATAGAAGAAGAAGGTAAAGAAAAAACACTCAAATGCGCACATCAAAGCGAGAAGAGGGAAAAAGTAGACATGACAATGGCTGCTACTGGGGTGATTTGCAAATGAAAATTTTGAATTTTTTGATAGGTGAAAAATGTGAGCGTGAATTAAATGGAAATTAATGGAAAATATTTTTTTATTAATTACGAATTAATCACAATTGATTTTAAAACGTTAAAAACGATTTAATTTAGGAATTAAAACAAAAAAACGTTAAGAATTACGGTTGGGTTCAGAATCGAACCCAACCGTAAAATATTATCTTTATCTCATTCCTTCTAATTTACGGTTGGGTTTTTTTAATAACCCAACCGTAAAATTCAAAAGAAACCAGTTACGGTTGGGTTCGAATGGAACTCAACAGTAAGTTCTTGAGAACATACATTTACGGTTGGGTTTTCCAATCGAACCCAACCGTAAATGTTTCTGTAAACCAATTTTTGTAACAAAACCATCAATCAAACAAGAAAATCAATCACTTTAGGGTTCTAAAAATAACATGGGTTCGATTGGATAGCTTGTATACACCATTTGTTGTGGTTGGGGAGTTTGATTTCCTTCACCACCGATTTTTCCTTCAATTTTTTCATTAGGTAGTTTAGTTTGTTTTTTATCGTCATCACTACTACCTTCTACACCTTTAGTAGGATTCTTCATCACGAACTTTAGAGTTTAATCAACGACGAAATTTTCGAATCGCCAATTAATTGATTCGATGGAGAAATTCGGTTCAAATGGAGAAGGAGGAGATATGGAGGGAGAGGGAAAGGTTTTGAATTGAAATGAAAATTTTGTAAGGTTTTGTTTTGTTTAGGTTTTAATAGATTGAAGGGTAATATGGACATTTAACATAGCCCCTAGGATATCCCTTAACGGATTATTTGGTCACCCTGAATCCTAATGCAGCCCCTCTATGGACTTTGAAGCCCTATATAAGCCTTCTCTTACTTTGCAAAAATAAAAAAGGGAAACCCTCCTTTTCGAATTTGGTGTTTGTGGGACGGGATCAATATCGAACCAGGTTTTATCAAAAAATCGAATCAGGCAAAAATTTATGGCAAGTTAACCGATGGTTAAACCAACTTTAGGCTTTAAGGAAACAATGGTAACCACTTTTGGGCCTGTAAAAGAAAATGGGTGGTGGGTGCATATAGACGTAAAATAAATGTCGGAATCGTTGCGTTATATAATGACTCATCCTTAAATTACGCCCCTAATAAATTATCATGTTTACCGTTTTTTTTGCGTCAAATGATACGCCCGATAATTTTTTATGTCATATGACATAATTTGTTTAAAATCATTTTCACATAACGAATCTGTTATTTAAAAGCATTATTAATAGCTCATCCTGGACTAGTGAATGAATGAGTCGTGCATCCTTAATTATTTTAGGGTGTATTTCCGTAAGATAAAATATACCCACCCTCGTGAGTGTTCTTGGGTTCCCCCTGAAACAGATGAAGTTCTAATCTGCTGTGACGGTGCTTCAGAGGGTAACCCAGGTTTAGCTGGTGCGGGTTTTATTACAAGAGGAAACATCAACGAGGTTTTGGGTGCTTTAAGCATTAATATTGATATTCAAACAAATTACATGGATGAGACTTATGTTATTATCTATTCCCTAGAGTTGGCTATCAAGTGGAATCAAAGAAGAATTTTAGTGATATCAAAGTGTGGTTAATGATTTTTTCAATTACAATTTACCATGGATAGTAAGGCAGCGATGGCTTGCAATAATTGCTTCATATAAGAACACCAAATTTGAGTATGCCTTTTGAGAAATTAATTTTGATGCCAGTACTTTGGCCAAACAAGGGTGTTTGCTGGATGAAGGGATGATAAATAGTTATGTGGGAAAACCAGGTTTTATTCATTCTGTTGAATGGTCTAGTTACTCTGGTATTGCTTATTTCAGATTTGTAGCGTGTTATGTTTTTAAGGACTTCTTTCGCCCTCTTTTATTTTCCTACTATCTTGTATCTTTTTGGTATTATAGTTTGGTTTTTTAATACTCTCTTTGTCCCAGGAAAAGAGATACTAGGACGGAGGTAGTATATTTTTTGACTTAGCATTTAAGAGCAAAGTCAGTGAGGTGGGCATATTGGCTTATTTGCCAATTACCACCACTGCGGGATGGGAAAACCCAAAAAATGGATTGATAAATTAGCATTTGGGGGGGTTTTCCCATCGAGACTCTAGTTGAGTTGAGCGACTCATGTTGAACCATTCGGCCCAGGCTAGGCCGAGGCCCGTCTGAACTTGATCAAATGGATGAAGATTTATACGATGAGAGAATGATGACCAACCATATGATACAATTATAATCAGGGAAAATACCGCTAGATCCAGAACCAAGAGACATATTGACAAGAAGATGAATGTGGAGATATCGAGAGGAAGGACATCAAAAAATGATAAGTGATTATTTTATTAATAGAAGTGTGTACTCTGATGAAGATTTTCAATGTCGCTTTCGCATGTCGCAACACTTGGTCATGCGGGTTATTGGAGAGCGTTGTCGGGTAAACCCTAAATTCAACTATCAATTTGATGCACTAAACATACGAGGACATAGTCCTGAACAAAAGGTCACTGCAGCCCTAAGAATTCCAGGTTATGGTGTATCGGCGGATGCCTGTGATGAGTATTGTCGTATGGAAAAAACAACAACATACGAAAATCTCAAAAAAAAAATCGAAACTGTAGTCAACCATTTTGGTGCACGTTTTTTACGAAAACCAACGCAGGATGATGCCGACCGACTACTAGCTAAAAACACCAAAAAATGATTTCCCAGAATGCTATGTAGCCTTAATTGCATGTATTGGGTGTGGCATGGATGTCCTTATGCTTTGCAAGGTCAGTATAAGGGATACTTCACAAAACCAACTGTTGTTTTGGAAGCGACGGCCTCTTATGATTGTTGGATATGGCATGCTTTTTTTAGACTACCGGATCAAATAACAACATCAATAGTTTGCATAAATCGCCTTTGTTTGAAGAGATGAAGTATGGAACTGCTCAAGCTTCAAATTTCACTGTTAACGACAATAACTATCAAAGTGGATATTTTCTGGCGGATGGAATTTTTCCACAGTGGTCAACTTTAGTTCAAGCTTACGCTCAGGTACCCCACAACAAACGTGTGAAACAACTAACACCAAGAAGATGGCGGTTAGGAAGGATGTCGAACGAGCATTTGGAGTCTTGAAGCGGAAGTTCCATATAATTTATGGACCATGTTGTTCGTTTAAACCAATAAAAATGAATAGGGTTATGGTCACCTACACCAGTTTGCATAATATGGTAATCGAGGAGACCTGGCGGGATCCCTCTTGGACAAGTTATCCACATTAGTATTTGAGGAAAGATGTTCAACCCCTTCACAGTGTGCCAGCAATAGAGTACAGAATGGTAGAATCGAGAATTGAACATAGAGGATTATATGCTAGGCTAAGGGAGGATCTCACTGCACACTTGTGGGATGATTTTGGAAGAAGAAACCCTCACAGAATTTAGTTTTATTTTTTGAACTTTTTAGTTATTATTTCAATCATTTTATTAGTTTTATTTTAGTTTTATTTTTTTGAACTTTTTAGTAATTTAAGGATCAAACATTGAAAGTTGAAATTTAAGATTAAATTGGTGGAAAAAAAATGTTGAAATTGAAATTGAAACTGAAACTGAAACTAAAGGATTATATTGAAATTGAAACATTGAAACAAATGAGTACATCCAAAATACAAAACTAGCACTAATCCAGTGGAACAGTGGCATTATTGATATCCTCATTCCCCTCCTCATCAGAATCAACGTCAACTGAGTTTGGGCATTGTTGTGCATTTTGTGCTTAAATTTTATTTATTTCTTCTTGCCAAATTCGCAGTTGTGTCAGATTCATCTTTGACGTGTCCATTCCCAAGATTCCTCTCATGTAAGCATTAAAAAGATTCAATTCAAGATCCTTGCGACCTCTCCTAATTTTTGTAGTCATTTTCTTGCGTTCTACCATTTTACCATTGTCAGTATTTTCTTGTTTTTCAAAAAATTCTTGGAAGTTGACATATGAAGTTGAGATTCAGTGAATTCTTGAGTCGCCTTTCTGATCCTTTTAGCTTTTTTATTGCCTGGTCCATCATATCTTTTTGTATTTTTATTAACATTAAGATTAGTATTTGCATGTTGGAATACACTTGCGTTGGGTTGTGGGGTTGAGGTTGTTTCTGGTGAAGAATAAGTAGAGGGAGACCCTTGAGAAACGTTTGGCGTCTCGTAAGGGGATTGCTTTTGTACTTGATATCCATTCAACAGTTCGGGGTTAAATCGGTTCAGGACTTTGAGAATATAAAAACATTCTTCGTATGTGAAACCAGAACCTTCTTTGAGTTTCCATGCATCTCGAGTTTTTCGCATCTGCAGTTTCAATATTTAAAAATTAGTTATACAACAACTTGATAAAAGTTTTAAAAATCAGTAATACAATTTGAAATGCAACTAACTTACTATATCGGTTTCAGTATCACCACTTCCTTTTTGTCGATTCACTTGCATCATCACACCTATCCAAGCGCTCCTGTCTTTGTTGATTATAGGGCTGCACAGGAACTGACTCGAAAAACCGCACCCGCCCGAAACCGCTAAAACCGCGGGTTTTAAAACCGAAACCGACCGCTACGGGTTGGTATACGGTTTTAAAAACTCAAAATCCGATCACTAAGGGTCGGTTTACGGGTTTAGTGTAGAACCCGCCCGACCCCGCCCGTTTAAACCGTTTAATGTCCACCGTTGATGAGATTTGATAAGCTTAATCTTGATCGTCCATTAATCATAAAAACTAATGAAACCTAATCTCTAACAGGCAACAGCAGCAAGCCTACTTCGTTCATCGTTCTTCTTCTTCACTTCTTCAGATCTTCTCAACTCTGCTCCGCCTTCCTCTGTTCCATGCCATCGGACATCCTCATCATCCAGGTAATGAAGTAGGCTTTACAAACAAGGAAACAGAGAGACTATTATCCTTCTTCTTCTTCCATTTTTCTTTCCTTTCCTTTATTTTCTCTGATGGTTTCCCCTCCTTGAATTTTAAGGGAAACATAATTGAAAATCAGTAAAATCGGTGAATACATAGTTATATCAAGTTACTGATGCCGTTTATGTTGGCTTTACAAACGGATTAAAGGAATTCTTCTTCATGTTCTTCAATTTTGAAGCCAATTGAAGTAACCATTTTCCTTCTCAACTGAACATTCAGATTCATATCAATTTATGGGTTTGTAATACCAAACATGATGCATGTCTTAATCAGGTATTTCGTTACAATGGCATTCTTGAATTTAATTTGTTGTAAGCATAGTAAATTGAGGTTTAAAATACTAGAGCTAGGGTACTTCATTTGAAAATGGGGCTTTCCCCCAAATCTGTTAGTAATGGCTATTTATTTAAAATGCTTGTATGGGTTAGTTTTGATTTGCAACAATTGTAGAGTTATCAATTGAAATTGTATAATTTGATAAGCTAGGCCTAGGGTTCATATGAATTTAGGGTTTTCAGGTGAAGAAGGTTTTTCTGACACCTAAAACCTTGACTACTGTTTGTACCATCGTTTGAAAAAGAACCGTTAGATCTCCGTAATTTTTAGATATGTTATACATTACAGTATGATAAAACCTATGCCAAATTTTCAGTATGATCGGAGATGGATATGTAATAGAAACAACTAGGTTCAGGTGACTGCTTCAGAATTCAGATATCTGGGCAGTGATAGAAACCCACGAAAGTAGAAGTTCTACTGGTTGGAATGACCTGAATTTTGGATATGAATAACCCATTTTAGTGAAGTTTATGCTGTAGAAATTTCAAAGCAAGTTGATCTTGGCAACTACCCCTAATAGGCAATGATGTAGAAACAACAATAAGTATCACCAATTCACCATATGCTTCTACTTCTAGTGTTGTTTTCATATTTTCACTATGTACTGATTGGAATAAGTATACAATTGTTAACGGTTAACCTAAAACAATATTGACATATTGTAATTCAGCATTGATAGTATTGATTGTTTAGTACAGGTTTTGGTTTACTGTTTAGGGATTTGATTTACAGTACTTGACACTTTTGAGTTTTGACAGTTGCATTTCTCAAGCAATTTTGTTCATTGTTCATATTCATGTTTTGTAATTTTCAGTGATTAAGACTGTTGCTTATGTTGGTCACTATACATATTTTCTTATGGATATACCTAAGTGGAAAACTTTTTGTAGACAGAGATTCTTGTCTTGGAGGAAAATTAGAATGTAGGAGAGGAGGATACATGTTTGAGAATTAGTAGTCCCTAAACCTGATACTGGGATTGGATTTGTAGAACCACACCCATTATCTCTTTGTTCTTGCTCTGTCTGTTTAAGGTTCCCAATTTGACCTGGCTGCATAAAGAACCATCAAAAGGTTCAAAAACATTGAAAATCTCTACTTTAAGAGGAAAACTAGAAAAGAAAGTTTAAATGAAACCTGGGTTATAATAATACATTTGATTTAGTGAAACTACTGCTACTACTACTGTTATTACTTGAAGAACAGTACCAAAACAGAGCATAGTTGGTGGTTTTGGTGATGAATGAAAAGTACATACAGCTTTAAAGAAATTACATGTTTTTTTTTTTCGGTTTTATAATCTGTAGACTGACATTGTTTGCCTGTTTGTTGGGTCCCATGACAGAGATCTTTGATCCTTGAGCTATGATTGATAAAGGGAGGGGGATTTAAGTGACTCAATCATACATATCGGGGAGTGCATCTTTGAACTTTGATCCTATCTGTTTTGAATTCCATTTTAACTTAAGTGACTTTGTATGTGTTTTTTTAATGTCAGTTTGAACTTCATTGTATGAGAGTTACTCATGGTAATATTGTTTGTTTTTGTTGTTGTCGTCTTAATTGTATAATACTGCTTTTTTTCTTCTTTTTTTCATGTTTTTTTTTCTTTTTTTAGTGGTTGTTTTGTTATTTTTTGTTGTCTGCACGGGTTAACCCGCTCAAAAACCGAACCCGCCCAACCCGCCGCGGATTAAAACCGACCCGACCCGCCTGAGAACGGGTTGGTATACGGTTTTGATTATCAAAACCCGCCTGTGGACGGGTTGGTAGTTGGTTTTACCCTAAAACCGACCCGCCCGCCCGTTGTGCAGCCCTAGTTGATTACATGAAAACGATCCAACAACCCGTTGAAGTCACGTTATTTGGATTTCCAGATTCCTTCTCAAACGATTCAAAAATTGTCTTCCAAAGTGTCGCATGTTGTTAATTAACACCATTGACAGCATCAAGCGTACATGATACCTATCCTCTGCAAATAGCTTTATCTTCTATGAGATTAAACCTTGGACCGGGAAGCTTTTGTGAACCCTTTCCTGATTCAGTATTCTATGTTTGTGATGAGCTGTCCATTATTTTTTCTGATTTTTTTAACAGAAGTTGATATCAAGAGTTTGAGATGGAAAGATTAAGATTTAAGTGAAAGTAGAAGTGAAAGTAGAAGAATTTTTGAGTGGAGAAGGTGTGATTTTGGAGTTAAAATTGGTTGAATTTATAGGGAGAGAAGTGAGAGCCTTTAAGATCCAACTGTTGTCGAGGCAACCTAGGCCGAGCGGCTCAAGTTGCCTCGATCGGTTCAAATTGCCTCGTTTTGCCTTTTCCCCACTCTCCAAAATCGAGTTTGCATATCCACCTGGCTTGGCATATTAGCAAATTTACCAATGCCCACTGGAATTACTCTAACAAAGACAAACACCATCCTTTCTCCCCACACTTTTTTCATACCTTTACTACAGTGAATAGTACTCCCTTCGTCCAAGAATAGGTGACTTAGTTCAAGTTTGCACAAATTCTTAAGGCAAGGAGAGAGGAATATTTTTTAAGTATTTTTTACAATTATACTCTTACGGATAATAATTAGTAAAATTTAGAAATAATTTCTCTCTCAAAATATACCACGGATAATCGTAAACTTATATCATTGAAAATATTTTAAAACACTTACGTAACGAATATAAACATAACTATCAAATTATATATATTTCCTATACTAAAAGTAATCAATTAAAAAAATAGTTTTAGAAATATCCCCTTATTTAACGACATAGATCACCTATTAATGGACAAAAATTCAAAAATGACTATCGTAGGAAATAATATTTTGAGGAGAAAAGGAGAAGATATAAACGAAGAGACATGGGACGTGCTGAACTCCTGAGAAAAAGAGAGCATCGTTGAGATCGATGGGACTCGGGCCTCTTTTTCCTCTTGACCTCATGCTTAATTGCTCATAGTCAACTGTGCACCCCTATTAACAGGAGGTGCTCAAAATTGGACTCTTACCAATAGCCCAAATATGAAACAAGTTTAGAAGCTGATTTCGTTTTCTCTATACCTTTATTATTATACATTTTGGTCAAATTTACAGAACTTATAAGAAAAAACAAGAGAAAGAAACACTTTTTCTCAACTTGGACACAAAAAGGTACAGCCGATGTTGAATAAATGAATGGTGTGATTACTTCGTACCAGGACTATTCAAAAATTACAAGTGCATTAACCATCCAAACCCCTAAGCCCCGAGGGTATTCTAAGGCTATGCAGTAGACCTAGGTATTTTGTACTGCTTCTTGAGAAATTGAGAGGCTTCTGAATCGCTTCTGTGGCAAAGAATTCTTAAAAGAGTTTGTGTATCGGCACCCAGTTTGCTTCTACCTCCTTGCATTTCTAATCCACTCGCAGATCTCAAGTCATCGATCAGTACCCGAGTCTGTGAAAACATAAAAACGAAGACATTTCTATTAAGTAAAAACACATGGAGAAAAAACCCAAAATTGTAAGCCAACGGAATTTTTTTTACTCAGTGTAATAAAGAAACTAGTGATTAACTTTTAGAATTAAGCTGAATTTTATAGCCTCCCAATACCTACATTGTACCCTCTGCTTAGTGCAGCAAACTTACTCCACTATAGCGATGTAAGGCCTACTTAAAAGTTAAAACTGAGCAAGAGCTGATTTTTACTTGGGGAAAGTGTTTCATCATGTAAGCTCATGTTACGGCTTCATGTGGGATATAGTCCTCTACAGAGTATAACCAAAGATTTTCTTTGACTTCACAACAGAATATAACTCTTGAAACTTAAAGAGGTCTCTATATTTTAAGAAAAATGCTATACAGTAACCAAAATGATGTGAGTTTCAGTAAGGATGATCCTGAAATGGTGAGTAACACCCACAAAAACAGGTCTTGGGTCATATCCAGGTGGGGCACCAACGTGTATATAGGGCGCATATGTAATAAAAGGCAAAATAAATGGCTTACTATTGGAGTATACAAAACTACTCTAACTAAAACTAATCCTCGTCAAAAGAAAATACAAAAAAGATACAAAAATCTTACCACAGATGAAACCATTTTTAAAATTACTAGTCAACACAGTTAGTGATCAGTTAAGTTAAACTCTGAAACAACAACGCAGATGCAACTTACCTCATATCCAAGCAACTTAATTATATGACGAACACGAGAAATGTGGTTCTCAACCACTCCTCTAGGAAGCCCATCTCCTCCAGAAATAAAAAATTCCTGCAAGAGAAAATATCATAAGGATGTTTTGTTTGTGGGTAGTACATGTATGTCATCCTACGACAATTGGTAAAGAAGTGCCTAATATTATCTGTGGCAGAATACATAACTACCATTTACATTATCAAATATATTGCTAATAAGATAATAGCGAAAATAAATAGACATTTATGTTCGGTGCATACTTTTAAGATATCCAGATCTTCCTCTAGGAAGTTAGCATCACTTGGGAAGAAGAGACGGGATGAGCCTCCATCTAATATCACACGGAGCAGACCCTCCTGAAAGCAGAATAGACTCATGTAACTGCAACATCAAAATTTTACGACACAAACTTTTCAAGAGACGCGTAGGGTTCAAGCATAAACCATTGATGCTTGAAGAAGAGCTGTAACAATGCGATCCCTAAGGGGCTCCACAATGACATCACATAACTGGTTCAGTACCTGCAACAGAGTAAACTCAATATATGGTGTTACTTGGTAAGTGAGAATACTGATTGCAGAAAATACGCTGGACATCACAATCTGCAACAACATAATCATATAATTTCTAACATTTGTTTCCTAGATAATTTCACTCTGTGATACGCATAGTATATTGTGGTTTGCAATTTAGAGATCCGATAACTACTTTTTGTTTGTGCTGTGATCTACACCCTAGACCTTGGGCCATGCTATTACATTCCTATTCTGCAACCGTTCTTTCTTTCCCAAACTACATATTGTGCGCACTTATTATCAAAACGGTGTGCCGTGTCCGATTTTTCAGGACTGACTGAACAAATCCTATTGAAACCCAATGTTCAATCACAAAATTTCTAATTCCTCTAATTCTCACCAATTGTATCAAGTTGATAGTTACCTAACATAGTCACCCTGTAATCACCACATTGGAAGTCATTTCCATGACATTTGATGATCTTAACAGTTACCAGTCTTAGGCACTAGGCAGACCATCAAAATTTAGGTCATTGCCATTCCAATCTTTAGCCTCCATTCTGGGCTTCAAATTTATTCTTTTTTAGTTGCACCTTAAGTAAAGAGTTGAAAAACCAGAGGAAAAACTTACCAAATCAAGTGGATCAATTAGCAACTCCAGTCTAGACTGTGAGACATTGGGTCTGTATAAGCTGTTTATGAATGGCTCCCTTAAATCCCAAAACACAATCTTGGTTCCTACATAAATAAAAAATTAGAATTCATAATCCCAAGTTCGGTTCTAAAAGTGATAAACTGAAAAGCGCTAAAAGAGTACTTACCTGTAAACTCGCTAACTCTAGCGATAGCTGCATTTATATCTTTTCTACTGCCATCAAATGAGTCTTTTTGTGTAAAACTTTTCGACTTACCATCCATTGATCTTTCTACAAAAGATGAGTTACACAAACAAATCATCAAAGAGAAATAATTTGCATATCAAGCTTAAATGAACAAAAATTCTGCCAGCTGTAATTGATCAAGGTTTTCAGCAAATGAAACCAACTCTAGAGTTCATTGTGTTGGTACAAGTCCACTTTCTGAGATCTAACTTCACAGTCTCTATTCCCTATATTTCCCTTCTAGGTGGCATTGCCAATTGGACATCCGCCCCCATGGAAAAAAATTTCAAGTTCTACAATATATATTTCCATTTATATTGTGCAGTAGAACTACTTTTTTTTGAAATAAGGGGGTTTAAAATTGATAACTAAGTGCTGAGGAGGCACGAGAAGATACATAAAAAACTTCGCTAAACTCTCTGTAGGTAATAACAGAGTCTCATAATTGCAGTAGGACAATTTTTGAACCAAATAAACATTAAAACTACTTTTGAACTTCAATTAGATAGTCGGTGCTTAGACCTTAGAACTTGTTCATTCTGATATTTGAAAGCCTAATAGGCACCCTTGTTTTAAGTGGTTCTTGTTGAAAAAAATCGCAGTCAGTGATGATTATTAATCGATTAGTACATATATAACTGTTCACTGCTTTGAAATACTTTAAAGCTGAAATTATGAGACTCTGTTACTACCTAATTAGATCTAGCAATGCTAGAAAGTACATGGGTCAAGGTGAAGTTATTTGACTCTAGGGTTGTCGCTCACCAGGCTTTTCTATCCTAAATACTCGCACTAATAACTGAAAATGAAAGAAAAAAGAAAAGAAAATAAGAAACAAATATTTGTTAAAGCATAGACGTACTGATATTCAAATTTTCGCGGGGCATTTTCTTTGTCCACTGTTGTTGAATGCTATCTTCCAAGTTGTTTAATTGACTAATTGCATACTGTGGGCGACATAGTATTCGATATCAGAAGACGTAATAAAGGAATGGGACATGTTTGAAGTATAAACATAAAGTCATATGAACTATTATAACACATGTATAAGTTAGTTGATTATCCTAAGCCGTCGGCAATGCTCATATAGCAACAAAAAGAGGAGCAAACACCTACTTTCTCTTAAGATCTTTTAAATTTTATAGTTTTAGAAGTTCATGGACATTTGATAGTTCTGGCGCAGAACCCAACCACTAAAATAGTTGGTAAGCAATAGAACCTATTTACTAACCTGTTTTGAGAAACTAAGTTCTTATCAAACTAGTGTGTTACATCTTGTGACATCTGCAGACCTGATTATAATGAGAAACATTCACATATGTGGTGAATTTGACTGAGAGTCCAGTAAGGATCCAATGACAAAACATGTATACAACAAACTAATCCTCTACCATTTAAGACTGAGAGTCCAGTAATGTAAGGCAATCAACTTGAGGCTTCTAATATACCTAGATCACTAGATGTAATATAGCTATCGACTGAATACTAGTTATCATTAATTAAAAGATAACTTCTGGTGTAACTTAACAGCATAGAGGAAGCTAACTTACAAAAAGAGTATTCAGTCGAACACAGAGTTTTGGTGTTGTTAGGTCGTTAATTTGACTGCTCCGTCTCTCATCAGGCAGCCTGGGGTCAACACTTTCTTTTTTCACAAAAGCCTTAATTCCACTTTCTTTTTTGTATCGTGTGAGAATAGGCACAGGTGGTATGAGATCTTCTTTGCTAACTGCAACCGCCCAAATAAATTTATCAATCCCAAATCAAAAGATTATAGAAATGAACACAGGAAAATAAAACTTAACCGGTAATGCTTGTAAATGGAAGTGATGCAAATTTAGAGTAGGAATTTTCTGTGGAGGTTTGACATTTAAGGAAACCTACAATTTGCCAGGAAGCAATGTGACATATCCCATCACCCCGAAACTGGGAATGGTGCAGAAAAAAACTTATTATCACTGAAGCAGAGTAAAGACAATTAGTCACGAAGGCTAATAGCATGTACATGTTACATACTACTAGAGTTACACATGCAACACAATTAGTAACAATGTGGTCATCTCTCTTCATGACCTATATACTAAATCTGTGGGGCACACATCATCAATATAGTAGTTTCCAGCTAATAGAAAACAGACACCTATTCAGCTAGTTTTCTTCCAAATAGTAACTTAACAGTTAATAGTTGAAGAGAGGTCATACTCAGCGCTTACCTAGCTTGTCGACAACATGATTTGTATAAACTTGAAAGGCATTATCAATTCCATTCAATAGGCTACTCAGTTCCCCAGGTCTCATTGGAACTTTAAGAGCAAAAAATTGATCAACTGTCTGCAATTGAATATAACATATGGCGTTAATACATTTATCAATGTGAACACATGTTTATCCTGCGCAGAGACCATTGTTTCCACACAAGTTTTTTTATCAGTTTAATCAATAAAAAAGTACACACGAAAAAAATTTAAAAATGATGAAATATAAAAACATCCCAATGGATAAAGATCCGTGGGATTAATATTTCAATTTCAAACTCCCACATCCCACTTCACTTGTCCTGTGTTCCATTACAGATGTTCTAAAATAACTGTCCAGTTCCCCAATAAAATGTGCATTTAATTAGTACGTTTATTAAGTTTTCAAAATGACCCTTCATTTTGTATAGTTAAAATGTATTTTTGATGGTGGGACCTAATTAAACAAAGACAATTTAGAAAGTGGGTTATCCCAAAGGTAAGAGTGGATTATATTCTAAGAAATCATTTTCAAGGATTGCTTATGCTGCTGCTACTATTAATGTGAATGATGATGAAGAAGAAAGATCTATGCAGTCTGGTTAGCTGTGAACCTGAAGCTTTCACATGTTCGGCTTGAGAGCAATGCCCCCAAAGCCTTATTTTGAAGATCCCGAGTTAGGATTTTGATGGTTCTTGCTTAACTGATGGAAGATGGAAACATATCAAGTTTGTAATTATCTAATTCCGAATTAAACTAGTTTATTTTCCCCAAGATGTGATATGGGAGCCTATTCCGATATGGCTTTCAACCATGTTGGCTGGTAAATCTTATTAATAATAGTCTAGGCTGCCTTAGAAAAAAACAAGGGCAATGTGGAAAGACACCACTTTACCATAGTTGTCAATAACAAATGATGCCTCCTCAATAAGTTGGTTCAAGACAGACAAACAAAATGGAAAGGAGTGGCAGTCAATCTTAAACCAGAACAAGCTTGCACAGAGCAACAAACACATAGCTTCTAAGGCAAATACCTCAGTAACAACAAGAAAGGAAAAGAATAAGCATCAGGTGACCGCTAATCTCTTTTGCAGATGTAAATGTCATGCCTCTGCTCATTTTATCTCATCACTATTATTTCCTTTTGATTTTTCAAAAGATGACACGTACATAGTCTTGACCAAGTAGGAAGTGATACAATGAGTGCAATCAGATATATGTCCATCATTGGATCATGTGCAACAAATATAATAAAAGGTTGTTGTCAGTGGGAAAGAGGCCCTAAAGTAGCAAAAGTTGCTTAAAAGATACTGCTAGTATGCCCACGACATTACACATGCGGACAATCCACTTGCGGTGGACTGTAGAGAAACTGAGGAATTCTTAGAAAGTGGTTTACACCACATCTTCTGATTTGAATATACATTTTCCCTTATGTTTAGGAAATTTCACTAAGTTAATTTTGGCACCATTGCACATAATTTTCATGCCTGTTTTTTTTACCAAAACAACTAGGTCATTTGGGTTAGTGACATGGTTAGAGTTTGACGCACCAAGGGATGTGTAGGAACGTTGGCAAGTATAGGTTAGGGTTAGAGCTGCTAAAATGATGTACTTTACATGTATATGTAACAAGATTGAGATGTAGAGAACAATTTATTAATATTAATAACGTGATAGGAAGTGCAATTCAGGACCACGGGGAAGCAGAAGTAGTGACTTAAATCTAATTAAAAAGCAGAATATATCCTATGGAGATACTGATAGAAGTGTAACAAAACATGCATACCTCTTCCACAATCCGGTAAACTTCAACAATTGAACTCCCATGTCGTTGCTGCGCTGATATAGGATTCCATGCCTGCACACAATATTTTACAACCATTAATGTGGCGTAAAACCAGAATGCTTCATTAGGCGAGAGAATAAAACCATCAAATGATATAAAAGGTGAATTCAAGGTATAAACTTCAATTCTATCTTAAATTCACAAAGACCTTCCTTACAAACTGAAACTGAGTTGGAATTAAGTTAGTCTGTCCATAATTATCTAACTCATTATGTGTTTATGCGAAGCGTTTTATCCACCAAGACACAAACCCCAAGTTCGATGATAAATCAAACAAACAGTTGCTTTACATCCTTGAACTACATGATTTCTTTACATCCCACCATCAGATAATCGTGGTCGGGAGGACGCTAAGCTGATCACTAACATTTCATTTCATTTTACTTCAGACTGACTGACTGTTCTATTGATATCTTGCCTCCCTCCTGACCCTGCCAATTGGACACAGAAAACTGGCAAGTGATGATGTCCAGCAAATTGACATGCCAAAAACCTTTCATCCCTGGTAAAAGCTCCAAGTTTGTCTCCCAAGGTTAAGCTTAGAATACCTAGGAACACCTATTGAGATTTCTTTTTTGTCTCATACGAACAGCCCTAGCATACCTAAGAGCGTCCACAATGGTAAGACCAAACCCAACGATCAAAGAGTAAAACTTTTACTCTTTGATCCGGCCCAAAAACAACATGTTCACCACTAAATATGATCGGACGGTGTGCTAGGATAACGCTTGTTGTTGGGCGGGCGTTTGGGTATACGTCTGTTGAGACGGGCGGTTGTCTAGTGTTACGCTTGCGTGAGGCGGACATCTGGTCGAACGCTTGATGTGGGGCGGTAACGAAAATTATGCCTGATGATAGACGGACTCCTAGATGCACGCCCCAGAGACGGGCGCTTTTGCTAGACAAACGCCTGATGGAGCGGTTCCCTAGCATTACGCCTGATCAATTGTGTACATGTACGAGAGAAGTGTGTGCGGAAAAATACGGACGTGCAGCTAGCCAACCACTTGAAGAACCGGGAGGATCCGTAGACGAACGCCTAGAAAAGCAAGCGGACGCTTGCATCAACGCCTGTTACTTAGAAATGCAAGCGTTGGTTCACATCAACGCTTGTTGCTCACTAATTGGTTTGGTTCACTAATTGGTTTGGTTTACTAATTGGTTTACTAGACATATTATGAAACATCAACGCATCATTTCATGTTCCCGCCATTTTCGTTACTATTTGAAACAGTGAGAAGAACATATTATGAAACATCAACGCCATTTTCGTTACTAATTGGTTCACTAATTGGTCACTAATTTGTTATTAATTGGTTACTAGATAAACGTATGGCTCCATCAACGCATAGGAAATATTGATTCTTAATGGAGCGGACCCTTGCATCAACGCTTGGTTTGATTTTCTAAGTCAAAGAAAATCCAAACGGATCTCTAGCATTACGCTTCAATGGGACGGTGATTTGGTTACCGCCTGTTAGTGGGCGTGATCCTAGAGCAAGCTTCATCAGGCGGAGATTTGATTAACGCCCGTGTTTTCAAGCGTTATCCTAGACGAACGCTTGATGATAGACGGTTAACTACACATACGCCTAGCCCCAGACGGTTACCTACACGACCGCCCGACTATACTTGGTGTGGTCCGGAAAAAATACCAAATATGGTCTTGAACAGTGACAAATCCGGACCAAAGAAGGTTTATGCTCACGCCGCTGTGGTATGTTTTTGACGGACCAAAAACCAAATTTGGGTTTGATCTGTCTTTTACTCCTACCATTGTGGACGCTCTAAGGTGTCAGTTTCTCTATTCATGCCTGACAGGGAACAACATCGGTTTGCATATGGACACCTTCGATGGGAGGCAACTAATACAGGCACGAGTTTCACTTTATTGTTGTGTTCATGTAGGGCAGTCGAAATGTGTTTTCCCTATGTTCGAGTTTCCTCTACGCAGACGACTCAAAGTCCTAAAAATTTATCCCCATTTGTGGCTACCCTGAGAACTAAAGGTTTCCAAATCTCTGTTTCAGTAAATCTGAACCCCTTAAATTTAAGTTACTGTTTTGCTTAGGATCATGGTCTTCCACAAAATATTCCTAGTCCTGCTTTTTCTCGTGGATGCTAATACCACTCATACAAGGCACAGAAGCAAATAAGTGGCATGTGTTGGCTCTTCCTCTAGAGTTCAAGAAAACTCTGATCACTCTTCTTTTGAAGTTCAACAACTCATATGGTGCATTTATGGATTCAGTCTGACGTCTGGCCATCTTCAACATCTTTTTTTTTTGGAGTGATCCCTCTTAGACTGTTTGCACATATCTTGAGAAAATGCTTCACACATTGGGGCACTCTCCCTTCAAGGACCAAGAGCTGCTTCTTTTAAGCAAACCCCTCTTAGAATATTGGTGTGTAACCTGAGTGATATAGTAGTAGCATGAAAAAGAAATAAAATACATGTTTCATAAAAACGTTTGGACATTACCTCTTGTTGAATAGCACGCTCAACCCATGATAATATCCTTCCAAGTTGTGAATTCACCCAACGTAAGACTAGTGTCCCAGATATAGTTTCAAGCTGAAAAAAAAGTACAAAAATACATATGAACTTTTTTCAAAAATAATGGTAGTCTTTCAGTAAAATATGAGAAATGAAACTTATAGCTTAACATGCTAAATAATAGAGTTCACTTAAATAGTGGACAGTTTGTGCCTAAAGCACACATCCATCCCTCATGACAGTTACTTTCATTTGTTCAGAACTGCACTCGTTTACCAATCCGCTTACACTGTGCTCAACTTTTCGAATTAGCAGCAGACCTATTTCAATCCATTTCAAACAATAACACGAACTAATACCTAATCAAACATATGAACCATATGAAGCCGAGATCTGATAACTTTTGTGAGACAAAACCTTACAGATTCTGACACCGTGATCAGTTTCAATTTTTGACTTATGAAATATTGATGGTAACCTAACTAAGAACTGAGAAAATACAAAGAAAGGATGTCTAATAAAATATAAATAAAGCAACAACAAGAAGAAACATCCAAAAGAGTTGTAGAAGAGTTAACCTACATGTCGTTAATCTGAAGGATGGACTAAGAAAATCAACCCATGTATGCATAAAAGCTAAAAAGAGTAAAACCTACATAGCTATAGGGTGGAAAACAGGGAGATAAAGACAATAACCTAAAAACAGGAATAATATTCAGAACTAACAAACTTAAAAATCTTAGAGGAAGATAAAACTAAAGCAAGACTTATAGTCCAAACAGAAGAAGAAAAAAAAATGAAACAAGAAGAAGTCCCCAACTATGTAAACCTTGCAGCTTCACCTGATATAAAGTTATTTTCCCCGGCAAGTATGCGTCGGCAGTTTCCTCTCCACACGAAGAAATAACAAGTGTAATTACACACTGCTCAAGACTTTCAGCTGCCGGAAATACAGATACAACATCCTCTGTGAGGTGCTCAACGCCGTCAAGGAAAGGTTTCTGACAAACAAATGCTTGAATAAGTCCCTGCTTCTTACAACTCAATATGAGGTTTAGTATGGTGGGAAGAGCAATAAAACATGGGAATCAGATTATATCATGTGAAGGGTATAAATATACCAACTTGTTTCCATAAAGCTTGTGAAGAAGAGATGCTGCAAAAGCAGTTGCTCGGGGATACCACTGAGATAAAATTGGCATGAACAAGCTTGAATCCTTCCTCAGAACTTTTTGGGTTTCTATTGCAAGTGATGCTAATGGATGTTCATGTGTTCCAGCAGCTTTGCTTTCAACATCAAGTATAATCTGTATAGAATAGAAGGATAAGAGAAATCATGCTAGTTAGTTTAGGTGGGGCTCTCTAACAAACAAAGAACCGTTAATCTTATGCCACAATTTCTTTTATTAACTTTTGTCTCTTCAATTTTCTACTTGACCAATAAATAAAATTAATACTATCTGAAACATCTGCTTGCTTGAAATTAAATTTGTTAACAAAATCACTTTCTGGATATATTAGTATTAGTATATGAACCCCTGTTCCCAAAATGAAAGATAAGAAGTTGATAAAGTCTGGAAGTGTTCAGAATCAACATTCAGAGCATCTATTGCATCAACTTAAATGGAACCAATAACAGTAGATATGGATGTGGTATTCTAGAACAGAGATCATGGTGAGGCTAGCAAGGTTGTACTGATAATTAGTGTGCTACTGCTGCTGGAGGAGGCAATAGATAGTGTCTATGCAATAAAGGTGGAAGCGGAAGCATCCTCGTAGAATGCAGAGATAATCATGGTAGTGACAGTTGCAGATGACATCATGGTAGTGTCTATGCAATAGTGTCTATGCTACAGCATGCACGCTTATGACCTACCCCTTTATGCCTTGGATTAACGATTTAGAATGTGTCGAAACAGTTCAGTCCTTATCTCGCATGGGCATTATAGCATTGAGTGGGTGCTGTGATAAACCTTTGTAGTGCCTAACTTCAAAGCTGAATATAAGCGGAATCAAACGCTCACATCCGCCGTAGAGTAAAAAAACATGTGGTCTAGGTGTTATGTAGTATGAAACAAATTGAATGAGTACCAGGAACGTTTTCCAGTAAACTTCCAAAACCTTTTTGGTCAATACAGCATCTTCCCGGTCGGTGTTCATGATGCTATCATAAAACAACTATAAACTTCTGAATGTATGCCAAGTTAGGCTGCTCACCCTTGAAAATTGGCTTCTTAAGGATGATAATATATATGACTCAATCTGATCCTTTTCCGTGGATTGGGTCATCTGTATGAAAAGAACAGATCAACTTCTAACTACTTGTTTGTTTTGATTTGAATAAAAACTACAAAAAAAAGCATCCAGTTCAATGAAAGAAAAGATTTACGCTTTCTACTTGAGCATCAACATAACATATGATATGCCCAAAAATGCAAACATGTGCACTCCCTTTTCCAGGTGCCCATTCATACAATACATGCACATTGTCTACTTACCTGATCTGGTTCTTCCACTAGAAGCCTTCGTGTACACATTGCAACAGTAACTATATCCTGCAATGCTGATGCCCCCTATAAATATGACGGTAGCTGAAATCAGAAACTCTGTTGGCGAACAGCCTTGCCAGCCGGAAAGTTAAAGATTTGTAACAATAACGTAATAACAAAATTATAAATTTGATTTTGTGAAGATAAACCAAATGACCAGTCAACGTTACACAAAAGCGGGAATTAGACAATAATGTTGTATCAAAAAAAAAAATGTCAACAGGTAAGAATTTGAACAAAATAATATCCCAACACTAACAAGATGTGTATGAAATGATTTATTCTGTAACCTGGAGACAATATTCACGGTTGTTAGAACAGTTAGGCGTGTTAATGCACATATTGCACAGTAATGAGTCATGGGTGTGCTTGCATGGGAACAGCAGTTAAATTTATGAGCAAAATAAAACAAAATTTCCTTAAATGCTGCCAAAAGTTTTTATACCTCAGCGAACTGCAGGTGGTAGTCTCCCAGCTGTTTATCAGCCCATCCCTGAATGGGTGATAGCAAGGACTGTAGAAAAGACAATTCCTGAAACCCGTCTTCGCTTTCAACTTTGGAACGAAGACTTTTCAAGTGTAATCTTTCCTGCGGACCTCGTTGTTCCTTCAATGGTATTTTCTTCAATTGTCCAATGGCATATTTCAAGATTTCGGATTCACCTGTAACAACAAACTGGATTGACAGGGCATTGTTGTCAGTCTAAAGTTACACATGAAAAATATAGGGTATAATGGATAGACATATAAAGGTTGCTCAGAATGTATAAATAACACTAAATATATTCCCGATTAGTAAGAATATTTAATGTGGGTGAGAACATTTAAAAAGGAAAACATGGGGAACACTGAGGGAATAATAACGAATAAAACATAATCATTTAATGGAATCATCACCAGTAAAATGTTCATATATAGGAAGGAAATCCAAACACGAATATCATACATCTAATGTCTACAATTTTCGTAGGCCCATCCTTTAATGCAACAACAACAAAAAATTAATACAAAAAATCACTTCAATTTTCTCAAGGGTCTGGATTTAAAATTGAAAAAACAAAATCCATAAAGATAAATAATAAGAAACTTGTCTGCTTGTACATTCTTCGTCGCCACACAGCTGATTCACGAGTCTAGATTTCTGAGTCTCGCTAGCACTAAACAGTTACGAAACAGCACGGTATATTGGTAACAACACTAGGAGTGCATAAAAAAATAGCAGAATGGAAGGCACACTTTCTTAGATCTATAATACCTGGCGAAATAATACCCATGCATAGCAAGTATAATGGATGGTCTCTGTGATCCCTAAAATGCGCCATGTTGATTTTAGAAGCTCAAGAATTTCTTCCACTTCCTGAATTTAAAAAACAGGCAAGAGCAATCAGAACACTATGTTAGATATAAGGGTCACTAAACACAACGCCATGAAGGGGGGTTTGTGGCGATTCTATATGGGGAGACAAGAACCTCTGTAAGCTTTCCTTCATCCAACATATCAAAAACACTACAGAGCAACTTTTCATAGAGACGAATGTTGAGGTGATAGCCATCTGCCCAATGGCATACTTCACCAGTTAGGTCACTCCGAGCTGGCCTTTCGACAAGTGGTATGGCAATTTCCCTAAGAGATCTTAAACATTCTGTTCGTTGGAGTTCCCCAGCAGTAGGTGGAAGAGACTGTAAAATTAAAACTACTATTAATAAAAAGCAAATGGACTACAAAAAGTATTTGACATAGAAACAAGAAAAGACAAGATGTTAATCATGAAAGCTTATGTCTAAGAGCATCCAGTTAAAAATAATAAATATGCAAACTTAGAAGACCATAAAGGAAGTAATCTGTAGGAGGATCACTATACAAGACCAGAACGTCAATAAAGAAGGAAGCAAAACGAGCTAATCTAGTTTGGTATTCGCATCATAGGAAAAAATAATCCAAGGAACAAGCACCTCAGATTCCTCAATCTTCCTCAATAGAATCCTCAACTCACTCGCTTTACGACCAGACTCCCCAAAGCCAACAGCAGGATGATTTATAAGCCCTTCTTCTAACATATTCAACTGTACCAGAGAAATTTATGAAGGAATTTATCAAAATATATCCTTGATATGTTATTACTATCCTTTGGCAGAAGAACCACATACCTGCCTCTTTAACCATCGTAGATATGTTCTCTTATCAGCAAACTCTGTTTGTGATATACAACACAGCAATTCCAGCGGAACCAATAGAGTGTCCATTCTCTTCCCCACTTTACCATCCAGGGCATGAAGAAGGCCTAGCCTAGTTCTTATATCCATTGCCTCTGATATCTGTATGAATAGCTTTTCAAGTTGTTAAGAAGGGAAAAAAATCCTTAGCAACTCGTTATAAGCTAATGCAATATTATTTAACCATATACATTTGTTGTCAAACGTACAAGACAGCTCTTTTACTAATAAGACAAAAGGTGGACAATACATATATAGAAGGTATGTCTTAAAATAGAGGTCAAAATTCTAAACTGGAAATTTTGTATTTGAAACTAATCCTAGAAGTCCACAAACTCAAAAATGAAATAGTGCAATACTTGCCTCTAATTGAACACACATGGTCTCCAACAAACCAACTAATCCAGTCGCACATTGAGGGGGTGCAACATGGTCACTCTTACTACGACCAAGCTTCTTAAGCAATTTGGATTTCTTGTCTTTCTTTTTCTCTTTTGACGGTACAATGAGACCGCTGTGCACAGAACGAAAACATATCGGATGCCAAAGAAGGGCAACAGAATAGACGAATGTCATGTGGTTGAATAAAAATATAATAAGTAGACTTTTCAGGGAAACATGATGTTCGAACATACCCTGAAGCTCCAGCACAAGCAAGGAGGATTTCAAATGCTGATTCACGGAGGTCATCATCTGTAATCCCTGCATGCAAGTAACATCTAGAAATCAGATGATGTCAAGCATCTCTAGTTTATAAAACAACCATGTGTGCTTTGAATATTTAATTGGTCGTCGCTTAGTATAATGTGTTCTCATATTATCTTTCTTCTTCTCTCTCCAGCCACTACTATAATTTTATAGAGTTTTTTTATAGTTGGAAGTAAAAACTCCCTACCAATCCGTACGACGTATCATGACTTAACACTTCCAATGTACTCTGAATCCAAATATCCAAACTCTCGTGAATATAAATAGCCTTCGTTCAGTTTCTAGTTTCAAACTTCAGGCAACTTAAAGCGAGAAAGATTTAACAGACAAACTCATTGCATCGACTAATAAAAGAAAACTATCATAAAATGTATCGGAACCATGCTTACCAGATGCAAAAGAAGGCAGTCCTAAATCAAGATCAGTAGCATCATTAGGGGTTCGTCTTGAAATCCTGAGACTGTTTACTTCCTCTTCATCATCATCCTCAAAATCATCAATGTCATCTACAGATAGCTCTTGCCGTGTCGAGTGAAGTGACTGTGACTTGGATAGATTAGCCATTATGGGCGATGACATGTCGATCAAAATTGGTGGTGGCGCCCTTCTTGGAGGTGATCCTGAGCACTCTGGAGCTGTGACCAGAAAGAATTCATCTGCGGAACTACTCTGGAAAAGATAGAAAAACAAAATATTAATCAAAAACAAGTTTCAAGTACCAGCAGAAAATATATCCTGCATAATAAACAAGGCATGCACACACAACTCGTAAACAACACTAAAACTTAACAACCAACCATAAGACTGGTCCTAATAACGCATATCCACATCTGACAGATCCTTAAAGGCACATATCTTGTGTTGCATCTGTTTCTGGATGCATTAAGAAACACGCAGAAGATCCTGAAGCGAGCAAAGATGCACAAAATATGAATAGGGGACGAGCAAATGCAACACAAGATATGGGACTTTGAGGATCTCTCATCAGTGTGAATACGGTTTATTAGGTGCAGTCTGATGCTGGAATTCAGCAACTATGTGTGACCCCAGTTCCTGGAATCATGTTTTTCTGGTTTAAACTTTTCATACCTTCAAGAAGGTAAAATAAAAATAACAAAAGTTTATGCAACAAATTAGTCTAAACAATGAAAAGATGGTTACAGTCATCTCAAGCTCTAAGACATACATTTGTCACTATATGACTATACAGCAACCTAAACGTTCTTCCGTTTGCATCCACATGGTTTATCATCATGAGCAGTTACTAACTAGTAGCATGATTACCAGAATCTATCAAATAACTTAAGAAACTACACCAGCATATGCACTAAAAATTGAAGCTTACAGTAACTGGAAAACTGGTTCTATCATGGTAATCTCTAATTGCTTCTGAGAGTTCAAGCATTCCACCTGTAACAATGAAACAATAATTTAGGGAAATAACCAGTTCCACAATAGAGCCAAGTATTGATTTTATACAATAAGAACTGTAACACTTTCAAAATTTCATCACCTTTTTTAGCAGACTCAAGAACATAATCGATACTGACTTGATCTAAGTCGATGTCATCTAATGAAACAGCCCCTGGGGGCATTACAACTCTCTTAATTAAACTACCCGAAAGTATGAAACTGAGAAGTACACGCCTATCACGTCGATAACGTTGTAGAAGCTCAGTGCCATTTTCCCTGATTCATCACAGCGTCAGGAATTCAGATAATTACTAACGAACGGAAGAGTAGATTATTAGAGACGAAACTCATACTCATCTGAATCCATGACAACCAGAATACAATATAGAAGCCAGCAGCTGTTATTCGGTAAAAATCAAAGCTACCAACTGATTCTCCACCTGAAAGACAAAAGTTAGAATTCGTAGGAGTTCGTTTATTGTATATTATTATGCATCTTGCCTATTAAGGTTACGTGATACGGTTACTATGATTAGTGTTTTTCCTATCCAAATTTACCAGAATTCATCAGTGCAAGTCTGGAAAGATCTTCCAAGACTAGTATTGAGTAATTCCTAGTGCATTTTAGGAATTCATGTACTTAAACAGTAACAAAACAAATTTAAACAACAAAATTCAATATAATTCCACGATGGGAAGTTAAAGTAGTTTCAGCATAAACCCTAAACTACGGAAATTGCCCTAATCCACAATACTAACATTAACCACGGATAAGATCCTGAGTAACTAGATTCATAAAATAGTAAGTAGTAAATAAACTAGATAGATCTCAGAAACTGAGGAGACATTTATCGAAACAAAACCAGAAACCTTACGAGTTGATAGATCTATGAATAGCAGACCTCTAGAGAGCGATGATTATCCCAAATTGCCACATAAAATCACCAGAAACACTTCAATATCCAACCAGATATCCTCAGGATAAATTTGAAGAGGAAAATATCTTTGGAATTAGAGAGAAAAGGGGGGGATGATTAGAAACAAAATGGACTGAAAAGGGGATTTAGTATCGGAAGTAGTAACACTTTATTTTGAAGGGTGGAAATGTCGGGAGTCGTGGAGATATTGTTATCATTATTGTGTACACACGCCTACAGATTCTGCTGCCCTATACAAGTGTGTACATGTTCTTTCTGTGTTTTCCAGCCGTGGAAGAACTTCCGGGTGAATACGTGAACCGCCAATAATGATAAAAATTAGTAAAAATCGGTGAAATCCTCTTACACTAGAAGATTAGTCCACTATAAGGTGTGTAATTTGATACACAGTAATTAATGTCGGTATATGATTGTCACAGTTGAGAATAATAATGGTACAATCTAGCAAGACTGATATACGAGGGTGCCCTTTGTGTCCGTGTCTGCCCTTAGTCTCTTAGTGGGTGTCTTTAGTTATTATGGTCTGTAACAACTTTACTGTAACAACTTTTCCCTTTATGTTATTTTCTGTTATCTGGTACAGTCGGTTACCTCCTGTAATGACTAAGAGTTGTTGCCTTGTATATAAGGCAGTGTACTTTCTCTCCTTTGTTAATAAGAATCTTTTACCTTTCTATTTATGTTTCTCTATGGTGTCATAGCCAATTTGGACCTGATAACCTTTTTCTTTCTTCCGTCATTAAAATTCTGAATATTTTCTTAATTTTCTTGCTTTGATTCATTATGGGATCTAATATAATCAAAGTTCCACTCAATACAATTGGTAATCTCGTTCATGTTAAACTTCAAGAACACAATTATATCATCTGGAATTTTCTTCTTCTTCCTTTGTTTAATAGATATAATGTTTTAAGCTACACATATGGAACTAAACCTTGTCCTGTCAAGTATGTGTATGCACCTCGAGGATCCAATCTTGAAGATATAACTAATCCAGATTATGTTAAGTGGTATGAAGAATATCAAACACTTATACTCTGGATTCAATCTACAATCTCTGAAAATGTCATACCTTATGTTGTTGGTGCAACAACATCTCATACCTTATGGAAAGCTATTGGAGAAAGGTTTGCAGCTACTTCTTCTACTCATGTGATTCAATTACGCACCAAGCTTTCTCATCTGAAACAAGGTAACTCATCTGTAATATCTTTTCTCAATAAGATCAAAAAAATATCAGATCTACTTTTTGTTGCTGGATCTCCAATTAATTATAGTGAAATGGTGGTTAGTATTCTCAATGGTATAGGATCAACTTTTGATTATTTTTCTACATCTATCCGTGCTCGTATTCCACATGTTACAATGGGAGAACTTCATAATCTTTTACTTGGTGAGGAAAATTATTCTTTCAGAAAGAACAAAACAAGTTACTCAATCTGGTGATACTAAAGCTTTTGTTGCATTTAGATTTCCATCAAGACCTCATTTCTCTCACTCAAATGGTATATATAATTCATTTTCACATAATTTCCCATCAAGAACTATTAATCCATACAGGCCTACTTTCAGGCAATATCCAACAACACCTATGGAGAATATTTCTTCAAATCCATTCACTGCAAGTTCAAATCCAGCTACTTCATCTACTACTTTTATTTCTTCAAATTTTAAGAATTCTCAAACTACTTGTCAAATATGTTTCAAAGTAGGTCATTCAGCCATATAATGTACTCACATGATGAATTTCTCATATCAAGGCAGGCCAATACCTTAAAACATACATGTTATGCTTGTTACAACAGATTTTCATGGTGAAAATCAAGGTGATTAGGATAGATCGATGGTGGTGGTGAGTTTATTAACAATGAGCTTAGCTCTTTCTTATCCCCATCATGAATTTTACATCAATATACTTGTCCACACACGCCTGAACATAATGGTATGGCATAATCTAAGCACAAGCATCTAGTTGGCTTATGTAGAACTCTCCTATTGTAGTCCAATTTGTCTGATTCTTTCTGGTTTGATGCAATACAAACAACTAATTTTTTAGTAAATAGATTACCTGCATCTTCCTTGTTTTTTATCACTCCTTATGAGAAATTATATGGTACTACTCCTAATTATGAAGATCTAAGAGTCTTTGGTTGTGCTTGTTATACATGGCTCAAGCCTTATACTCACTCTAAACTAGAACCAATGAGCAAGCTATGTATTTTTCTTGGTTATTCAAATGTTCAAAAAGATTTCAAATATTTTGAACCTTACTCAAGAAGGGTTTTTATCTCCAGACATGTCACATTTTATGAAGAGTACTTTCCTTCTCTTGCTTGCAAGCTATTTCAGGTTGCTAAAGCTAGTTTTCAAAAAAAAAAAATACTTCATCAAGATAGTTGTACTTATTCACCACCTCCAACTAACATTTCAGATGTTTCTGCTGCTCCAAGTGTTTATGTTACTCTTAATACCTTTGTTGATTCTGTTGATTCTTCTTAAACTACTATACAACCTTAATCTATTGTCTCTACTCATAAAATGCATACTACAGGTAAGAATGGGATTCTTAAACCAAAGTCATATTTTTCCACTAGATATCCATTGTCCACTGTTCTACTCTCTCGGATTTCAAAAACCATTCTTACATCTTACAAACAAGCTCTTCAACATCCAAAGTGGCTTAATTCAATGGTCTAAGAAAATTGTACTCTTGAATCAGCTGGAACATGGACTTTAGTTTATCCTTTTGAGGCTCACAACTTGGTTGGATGTAAATGGGTGTTTAAAGTAAAACACCATCCTGATGGTAATATTGAAAGATACAACTCTAGACTTGTTTTTAAGGGATATCATCTACAAGAAGGACTAGATTATGCATAAACATCCAGTCTAGTTGCTAAACCAACAATCATAAAACTTGTGCTTTCACTTGTTGTTCAACATGATTGGTTAGTTAAACAACTTGACATCAATAATGCCTTTCTTCATGGAGATTTTCATGAATATATGTATATGACCCAATCACCTGGATTTTAAGACAAAGATAGACCTTATTTTGTTTGCAAGCTTCAAAAATCAATTTATGGGTTGAAGCAAGCTCTTAGAGCTTGGTATGAAAAACTCATGGATTCTCTTCTTGTAATTGGGTTCAGGTCATCTCATGCAAATTCTTCATTGTTCATTTACAAATATGAGTCAGTTCTCTGCTATATTCTGGTTTATATGGATGATATTCTCATCACTGGATCCTCAACTGACTTCTGCAACAAGGTAATTTCTCAACTTGTTATATCATTTCTTGTCAAGGAGTTGGGTCCTATCCACTATTTTTTCGGCCTTGAGGTTAAGAGAACTGTTGATGTCATGCATCTTTCTCAAACAAAGTACATTCTTGATATTTTAAAGAACCTAACATGCTCACAGCTAAGTCGTGTTCCATTCCTGCAATAACTAACACTGAGTTGAGTAAGAATGATGGTACTTGATCCCACTGAATATAGATCCCTGGTAGGTACCTTAAAATACATAAATTGGACTAGAACAAAGATATGTCATGTTGTCAATCAAGTGTGCCAACATATGAGCTCTCCTACTGATGCTCATCTGATAGCAGCCAAGAGAATTCTCAGGCACATGAATTCCACAGTGGGGTATGGTATCGTTCTTCCTAAAGGATTGACAGTTATTTCTTCTTATTCAGATTATGACTGGGCTAGGAATCCAGATGATAGAAGGTCTACTTGTGGGAACTGTGTCTTCTTTGGTCATAGTCCTATTTCATGGTCTTCTAAAAAGCAGCTTACTGTTGCTAGGAGTTTTACAGAGGCTGAGTACAGGTCCTTTGAAGACATTGTTGCTGAGATGCTATGGATTTGTCATCTTTTAAAGGAACTTCAAGTTTTTTAATCCAGCATCCCTTATATTGGTTGTGACAACAAGAGTTCAATCTCACTGGCCTATAATCCTGTCTTACACAGTAGGATGAAACATGTGGCTCTTGATTTTCATTTTATTAGAGAGCTTCTTCAATTGAGAGCTATTCATGTGTCTTATGTTTTTACTGATGTTCTTGTGGCAGATATCTTTACCAAAGGTCTTAGTACTGCCAGGTTTGAGTTTTTGAGAAACAAGTTGATAATTCAAGCACCAGTTCAACTTGAGGGGGGATAGTAAGACTAATATATGAGGGTGCCCTTTGTGTTTGTGTTTGCCCTTAGTCTCTTAGTGAGTGTCTTTAGTTATTATGGTCTGTAACAGCTAGTCCCTTTATGTTATTTTTCGTTATCTGGTATAGTCGGTTGGTCACCTCTTGTAATGACTAACAATTGTTGTCTTATATATAAGGCAGTGTACTTTCTCTCCTTTGTTTATAAGAATCTTTTACCTTTCCATTTATGTTTCTCTACAATCTACATGGAGGGATCACACTTAAGTCCCGTTTTGGATTTATTTATTTATTTTTGATATTTTGTAATGTAATTAATAACATGTAATAGAGAGTTGAGTGTGTGGTGATTGTAAGCGTGCAAAGTATATGTGTGTGCGAGGTTAATAGTTTTGAGACTTATTTGAGTATATATACGCATATTGGTGTTTGTAAGAAACAATCTTTTCTAATATTCAATCTAATACAAAATCGTTCAGCAATGTAGATTCTCTGAATTTATTATGGTATCAGTCCTGAAATTCTCGGGGGTATCGATCCTCTTCCGTTGATTAAACCTTAAATTCCTTTAATCAATTTATTCAAAGTTGTTGTTCTTCAAAAACTTTTCTGCTACTGCTGCAACTCAATAATCAAATTCATTGGTGTTATTCGTCCGATTTTACTCTATTAAAAGATGCATTGACATAGAATTAGGTTTTTGTTTATACATTTTAGCACCATCAGGTTTGATCCCTATTGTTAATGGAGGTTTATTGAAGATTCATGGAGTTCATTTGAATATTTGTCATTGGTGATTTTTCGGTGTGGAGTTTGATTTTATCTTGATGCTTCACTGTTACGTCTTCAAATTGAATCAAGCATACTTCTCAGATTTAGAATTCTGTTTTTCATCTTCATCTGGAAAACTAGGTCAAAGCTGGTAATCTCGAATTTGATATTTTGATTACTTTAGATTAGATCATTTATGATTCACTATCTCAACAAGATTCGAGTTCCTCTTCATAATCTATTTATTCATCATAATTAGCTTTTCATCTAATTTCTTAATCAAGATTTACTTTTCTCGATTTCTAATATTATATGGGTCTGAGCATGTTATAGTCTACCACAATGTGTTGGTTAGATGACAACTTAAAGTTGTTTCACTCAATAGATTCAGTAGAAGGTTGAGATTATTATTGGTGGATTTTTACTGCACAATATCTAGTGCTTAAATTGCTCATATTCATGTTCATGACTCAATTCTTACTTCAAGACGGTCATCACTTGTGTCGTGATTGAATGTCTTGCGTGTGTCAATGGTGGAGCTGACAGTGAAAAGTGGGATTTGGAATTGATTTGGTACTGATTTGGAAGTTGGAATTCTCTTTGTTGAGTCTGCACTCAATTGTGAGTGTAGCCTATGGTTCGTTTTTTTTTTTGTTGTTCTCTTATCTTATATTAGGTTATTGAGTAACTAAATAAAACAAGGTGTAGTTGAAGTTCCTCACCTATATGTGTTTGTTGTGTTGTTCATTGCTGTCTTTTGCAAGTTATGGTTTTGTGATATATATTACTTATGATATCAAAATGCTGAATCCATGTGTTGAGTATGAGCTTGTCCTGAAATTGTTGGTGTTGGTGTGTGCTTCATATTATTACTTCATATTATACCTTGCAGGGGAATATCATGTTGTGAGTGAATAAATGTAATAGATGGAATGTTTCAATAAACGCTCTTATCGTTTGAAGGCAGATTGCTATTCATGTTATGTCGAGTACTGCAGATAGAGGAGAAATTAGTTGTGTGAAATTAGTGCTTGCTGAGAGAGTGTTCAGTTCAGCTTATTCATTTCTCTTCTTATATCAATTACAACTTATTTTCTAACAATTCTTGTGTGTTGTTGTTGGTCTACAATATTGCTTATGGTTGATCTGTATCGACATGGTGCCCACTGTTGATTGTTCGGTATAGACAAGAATCCCTCCTCCTTCTCTAAATATTGTTGCAACTCTAGCATCTGAGTCTCCTAAGACTGTTTTATGACTGTGGTTCATATTTCAAGCTTTTATTTCTACCTGAAACTATTGATGTTGTTTCTTGTGCCACTGTCATGTTTACTTCTCCGCCACATAGTCAAGCTTGTGTCATATCAAGCTGTGAATTTTCAATATTTTTTTTCTAAAGTTTTAGGAGTTGATCTTTCCCTTGCACTAGTTCATAATCTTAGTTCATCTACTCTCAAGTTTCTTTCCTGCTCCCTTTATGCTCTGCAGTATCGTCAATGGTAATGTTTGTATCAGTTCATGGAGTTGAGTATGTGGTGATTGAAAATCTCAAGTTGTCTCTTCAAGCCTTCTTGAGCTTGATGGAGGGTAATAACATGTGATAGAGAGTTGAGTGTGTGGTGATTATAAGCGTGCAAAGTATACGTGTGTGTGAGATGAATAGTGTCGAGACTTATTTGTGTATATATACTCATATTGGTGTTTGTAATAAACAATCTTTTCTAATATTCAATCAAATATAAAATCGTTCAACAATGTAAATTCTCTGGATTTATCAGTAATAAATTTGTAACAATTTATTTTTTAAGAAAAAGGTGTTTCCTTTGTAGGGCCTTCGACCTACGGCTTAGATATAACCAGAGTTTACCTCATAGCCTATGTATAGAGGCTTAAACGTATAACTCGTATAATAAATAGAGTTATCCTTTTCTTGCCTAACTTTATTCTTTTATATTCTAGTAAATACTACAACACGTATCAGCAAGACTCCACCAATGTGTGTAAAAAATAATAATTATTGTTCGAGACCGGTGATAAATTATTTATTGAAGATTAACATGGTTTTGATCATATTTGTTTATCATCATGATACATTATTATGTATTCCTTTTTAAACGTATTTATAATATACATTAAGGTTTCATTAATATATGATTATCAAACATAAAGTCACTGTTTAATTTTTACGATATGTTATTTAAAATTATGTAATAAACACTCAGTTAAAGTTTTATACAAATCAAATTATTGTCATCCCCGAAAACCTCTTTGAATGAAACTGTCTATGTTCAGAAGAAAATGAAGAAAAAACTAATTTTGAACATCGTGGGAATTCCATACTTATTATAACTTTAATTGTTGGATTAAGTTGAAATTTTGTTATGTGTTACACATTAACCTTATGTATCTTCAGTAAAAATTTCATACTGATCAAACCATGGTTAGTATTCGAAACTATGTGATGTTTACAGTTGTGTCCACATAAACATAACCAGGATCAGTCATATGGTGTGACAGACCGGAATTTTTTTTCTTCCATGGGTCGGGTTTCGGTCCATTAGGCCATCTCCAACTTTTCGATATGCCACTCGAAAAACCGGGATTTCAAATTCTTGGGACCAATTCAATTTTTCCAAACAAATGTTCATCGATTTATTCCAAATTGCTTTATAAGCATGCAACCATAACTTTTATATTTCAAGGGACATTGAATCCTACATATGATTTCCACTGTTTTATTATGAAGATATAATATCTCATGCCCGAGTGGTCGGATACCAGCCACCATTACAGCTAATGGTCTTCCGGGTTGCCACTCGTAAGTGGGAGCTAGCAGGTCTGACATACCATTCCAGCGACGGGTGGGGATGATCAGTCTCGTTGTCTACCACCGTTTTAGCGTCCGGATAGCCACCCGTAGGTGAGAGCCCTAGTGGGCCTGGAAATTCATAGTACTAGGTGAAGCTCAACAGAATATCATTTACAGATGATATGAAATACTCAAAAGAGTTGGTAATTATCTCCAGATTAATGGTATGAACTGTCGTCATAAACAACAACCATCCTTTTCAGATGGTATGAATTACCTTGATGAGGCAACAATCATCTATATCTCACATTTATATCAGATGATATGAACTGGAAAACAACAATCATCTCTTCAATAGGTAGTATGAACAACCAATACTGCAACTACCTCTTACAGACGATATATATACTGCGAAAGTTGCAATCATCTCTAAATAAATGGTATGAACTGCCGCGCAACAACCAACACTTTCAGATGATATGAACAACCTTGTGTTGAACCGTAGAGCGGCTGCCTACTCACCCTCCGTCGTAGCTCTAAGGGATCAAGCACGACCATAGTTCATCATTTTCATTTAGGTAGTAATGAATTCCCTCAATGGAAACAACTATCTCTTTCTAAATGATTTGAACCACCCCGCTTAGGTAGTAATCATTTCATATAGTGGATAATATGAATTACATAACAACAACTATCCCGACTTACATCGTCCAACACATGACTTAAAATAATAGGCCATATCTCCACTTTAAAGCTTACCTGCCCAAAAGTCCCTGCCACTAAGGTATTCAAAACATCTTGTATTCTATAAACAATTATTCAAAATATTATGCATTCTATAAATAAATAGACGATCAATTCATGGGAAATAATACACCTCCCTTGTCCGTAGTGTACAACTAAATATGTTAAGAGAGGCAAGAGATAATAAGTGAAATGTGAGAAAACAGTAAAGAATACACCCAAAGGAATTCATCTTACTCACACATAGGTTCTTGTGACGTCCGTCACTTGGCATATGGTTTCATATCACTAAAACCATGGTTCCACAAGCATGTCAATCAACCAATATACACAAAATTAAAGAATTAGTCCGAACTCGCCAAAATAGTCTGCAGTCTGTATGGAGACTTGGTAACTTAAATTCATTTACACAATATTACGCAATTCAACGAGCTCAAAAACCTTCACTTATATATCATCATACAGGAACATCATTTGTAATATTGATTAGCTAACACATAGACTTGTGAATAATAATGAGAAGTGTGTCCCGCATACTAATTCGATAGATTAGTTGAGTAACTTAAGTCCGATCATTTTGAAACTTCCACTATTGAATATTAACAATAACACATAGAAAAATTGTCTGCAATTCAATGGTTGAATAATGAGAAACAAGCAACAGAGTACACATGTTCGCAGTTACAATAATAAAGAACACAATCATAATATATTTAAACCTTTTAGTGGTTAATGTCATCCGATCGTCTCAAAAGTTTTACGGTAACCTTATTACTCGTATTATACATCAGATAAAAAGAATCAACACATTATAACGTTTCATTAAGGAGATATACACATTACAACATGACCATTTTCAGTACCGATGCACAGCTATCAACCACGATTACCCCATACTTTGGGGTACCTAAAATGATCGGATCTTCTTGATATTTTTACAGCTGAATCATCGCTAAAATGGGTTCCTCATATCCAAAAATCATAGAAATCCATGCAGTCTAAGTGTCTCATTTTAATATCAAGAACTCTGCGATGTTGTACAAATTCTGTAGATAGGTTCCTTGTACTACATCAATTTCTACCACTTTTGCTGGTCCATTTTAGGCATATTTAAGCATAACATATCAAAAATTAATTGAGTTCTAACGGTTAGATTTCAACTTATGGTTCCAACAGTGCATATGTTCTATGGTATCAGAAAAATAGATTCGTAATCCAAACTAAGGTTTCATCACTTATATTATTGTGACAGTAAAATCTATTATGGCTAAACATTAAAATATATAATATGTGCACCAAAATCATGCAAGGCAGTGCAGATGCGTTATTCATTTGTTCACGGTAAAGGAAAATTCATAAAGGATGTGAACAATGCATATGGGAATCAATAACTACGGCAAAAGATATTTCCTATGAAGTGTTGACGATGGCTTAAACATAGTTAAGCAAGGTACACAAAGATTAGCATTTCAAAGAAACAATAGTGTTACAACTAATCATTCAGTGTCTAAAACAACAACTCAAAGGTCAGAGTAGATGTTGCATGCAAGGGAATGATATCAAGTATGTACAAGAACAAAGCATAATTATAAGCCAAGTCTTACTATGATCTATTTACATACTAGCATACAACTATATATTCATTCTCGGTTTTAAAACTTGAACCCATAAATATTAAGCACATACACAATAATCCAATGGAAGTCGAACAACATTTAAAATCGAGAATACATATTGTTTAAAACTAAGAATATACAGAACAGCACTTCTTAAAACATGCGTAAGTAATGTTCTATATATCAAAATGGAACACTTCATATCAGTTTGGGTTCGTCATTAAGAGATTTTTATTTGATCAAAAGAGACCTTAAGCTAGTTCTATTGCTAAGAGGGTCAAAACTATTATCAAACAGATCTGACAGACAACCCCGGTTTTCAGCTGAACCACCTATGTTCCAGTGGCTATATCTTCCTCAATTTTGATCCGAACTAAGCATATGATACCTCTATGGAAAGGGGAGACCATAAGCCATAAATTTCTAGTTTTTTGCTAGACCCAAATTTATCGTTATCCTACCTAAAACATACATGGAGTTTTCGCAGTGTGACTACTTCCACATTTTCCAGATTTCACACTAGTTACAAAATCACTCATATCTCTTTCGAGTCAACCCCAAATGAAACAAATTATATGCCCATGGAAAGATGAAAGACTCATCTATAATTCTCGAGTTTCAGCCTAAGACTAAATCGCATTCTAATATGTTCAAAATCAATCTAAAAATACTTGCAGTAAACACTACCATATGCTTTCAAAATAATAGTCCTTTGGGACATATTATCAAACATTTATGATTCAGAATGTCAATGAAAGATCTCAGAAGTTTTATTTGTTGAAATTAAAACATTTCATTCAATTCTTAGGCTTCTACCTAAGAACAAAGTATACAGAATCAACCCATAAGCAAATTCAAACATTATGAACAAATTCAGGAAAAAAGACCCAAAATTTAGCATAAAAAACCCTAGTCTTTTGTTGTGTTTACATCGACTTCAATTCAAAGAAGAAATTACAAGAAAGTATTCAATCAAACATGCACCCATTCAGTTGATACACAAACTTACCGGTTGATTGGATCACTTGTTCAGGTGAGAATTGAAAGTGATTACCACAAATAGATTCAGAATTGAAAACAAAGAGAAGAAATCCCCTTACTTTGCTTACAGAATCAACCAACATTAACTGCATCCGTAACTTCACATATCCTTATCTCCACAAGGTTTCATTCATGCATAATTTTCATTAAATTCCCTAAATTTCTAGTCCAGAAAGAGAAGATGAGAAGAAGAAGAAGAAATATATCGAGCTCCCCTCCTCTTTCTTTTTGTTTTAGTTTTAATACTAGTAAAGCACTCAAAAATGCCCCTCCCCAATTTCTAATCTCTGTTTTATTTTTAACATCAAAAATAAAATTTACTCTACTACCCCTTGATGGGTCATATGGAAAACATGTAGCCAACATGCTCAAAACATTTGGTGTCTATTAGTCATGCACATTAATACTGCTAAGGGATAACCTAAGAGTGTTAAAGGCTCTTGAGTATTGGAATTCAGGCACTCTAAGGGTTTGGCTAATGCAGACTCTTTATTTAGGCACCAAGACTTATTATAGAGGCAGCATAGAAATACTTGAATATTGGAGTTGTATGCACTCTAAGTGCAGAATTCAGATAATGGGTTTAATTAAACCCGAGAAAAATATTTGGGGTCTCACATATGGCGTCAAACATACCTTTTTATCTACTCGTTTAAATACTCTAAAATTTTACTATGTTAGGACTTTGGATTAACATTTATATAAAAGTTTTGTAAATTTTTCATCATCATCGGGCATGGGAAACTCAGTTTATCCACCACTACAGTTGGATGATGAAATTTCCAATTTTATGGTTAATATATTTTAGGTTTATATTCTAATAGTTTCAAGTTTATTATCAATGGGACCGAATACTTCATATATAATGGACCATATATGTTATACTTATAAATTATGACCTAGTCAACCCAATGGACCGAGCCTTGACCAAATAGTTGACCAGACTTTGACTTGACCAATTCGACTCGAATTTGACATCTTTTGGCTCATAAGTACTTGAGCACCATTATAAGGTCTTTGATGTGGAAGTTTATGTGCACAAGTAGAATACTTCCATCATAAATATCTTCTACCTATAATGATGCATCGTATAAAGAGGAAGCCATAACTTCTACGTTTCTAAGGTAACATATTGACTTCTGATTATGTATGCTTTGAATGAAGTTTTCGAAACATTCATTTTTTCCCAAAATTAAATATTCAATGGGATGTTTGACTATTAAAGAGTCAATTACTTCAACAAATATGCGTTGCAAAATAACACGTCTCAACTTTCTGGAAATAAAATCAAAAAAGATGACATGAGTCAGAAAAATATTTTCATTTTTATTTTTTCTACTCCATCCACTATACTAAAGAACTAGTATAAAATGAAGTATGATGACAAGAGATTCACGATATTTATTAAGTTATTCAACCTAATGTAAGTGGTTGAGAAGCAATATTCAATTATCTTAAACAACAATGTCACACCTGTTGGAATAAAGAAATTTATCAACATAAACTAACTATGTCAAGGTTAAAAAAGGAAGGAACCCAAAGAAAATAGGGTTAGACGTGTTGAATCATACACACGATGGTATACAGGAAAATATGAAATAAAACATACAAATTATGGTAGAAGATATAAATCTTTTATAGTATATGGGCAAAGATGTAATTTTGGCTTCAATAGTAATGATACAAAGAAAATATACATATCGAGCACGAGACAGAGATGTAATTCTGACTCATATAAACGAGACTTGGAAACTTGGTTTTAGCATTTACTAGACTTGCACAAGCACTGTAATGCGGGCATCATATAGTAGCATCCAACTACAAGGTATATAAGGAGTTTAACGGAAAATAAACTCATTCTATGTTAAAAGAAGGTCATACCCCTGGTCGTCAACTTTAGTGGCAACAAGAACTTTGCCAATTCAATAAACTTACCCAATTTTAATTGTCTGTTATGTTATCTTTATTCAACAAAATTTTGTATGATTTGACCATGAGTTCAAATTTGTCCACCCCTCTAAAACCGGAATGTGCACTACGGCCATTTCCATTGGAGTTTTTTATATTAGAAAACCGTTTTAGTATTCAGAAATCCTTATTAAAGGTTTAAAACATGGGTTTACAAAAATAATAAAATAAATTGTCTCTTTCTTTTTTGTTCTCTCGTCGTTCTACTTCTTTTTGAGTTCATCTTCATCATAATGAGTGTTTGTTGAATTCGCCATGTATAAAATATAATCTTGCACTATATACTATCCAAGAACAAAGAAGAACCAAAAGATTTATCCGAGGAGATCAAATATGGAGACGAGGAACACATAAACCATCTTATTTATATCTCTCGCTCTTATCATCTTTTGCAAATCAGAGATTTTATACATAATTCAATCTTTGTTCAATTTGCTTATGTTTTCACCACAACCAATTGGGAAAATCAATTTCTGTCTTCAGATACATATTTTGTATCACAAAAAAGAAAAGAAAAACTAACAACATAACAGAGTTGTTTAGCAAAAGAAGAAAATAAATCTCAAAATTCAAATATTGAATAAAACTGATTACACCTCTTTATATCCAACATGAAAAGTTAAAAATTATTGAAACAAACAATATAAAATATATCAATACACCATTCTTCATCTTAGCCTTGACTTGATCCAATTGATAATGTTTTTGCGAAAGTTCAATTCTACAACTATACAATGCGAATTCAGAGGTTTTATGAAAAATCCTTATTATTATAGCCCATGTATGAAGTAATAAGATAAAGATAGTATATGGATGAATATCACAGTGACAGTGGATTATCATTTATTAGAAGAAACAAGAGAGAGAGTAAGGAGATAACCTAGCCTTGTTTGGAGTGAAAAAACAAAAATGTTTACCTTTAATTTTTTTTCAAAAAAATCAATTTTTAACCGAAAATGTTCTCCAATAGGAATGGATGGAATGTGCACCCCAGTTTTAGAGGGGTGCATAAATTTGTACTCTTTGACCATTAACTAACTATTGATTGCATGATAGTTTACAACGAAAAATAAAGAAAATTGTTTGTGAATAATTGTACCCGTTGTATGCTCTTATGGAATGACAAGTATGCCATTTCCACGAGACTGAAATACTCTAAAACACTTCAGTTATAAGGATCATTCGTGCATTACGATAAAAAGTATATCATCATCTTCGTGAAAAGTAACACTCTAAAGTAAATGAGATAAATTTTCTTTTGTTACGTAATAAGGCCACACCACTTACTACATGAATCTCTCAAGGAAATATATGACCACTTGTTGCATTTATTCCTTATGGTATCATATGACTACAATGATTGGATCATCAAGAATAATAATCGAGCGAAGTAATGTTCAATTTTTGTTGCCTAATTGGTATAAAGATTAAAAGTCACATAAGCTCCACATGCACGAAGAAGTAGTCACACTGTGTTAAGTTCTAAGAAAAATTGTACGTGCAAACAATTATCATATGGAAACTCATGGTGAAAATGGAAATGCATCTACAAATTGCCTTTAATGAATGCAGAAGGAAACATATTTTAGAAAAAATAATGAGACAATTATCATAGTGAAGTGTACATCACTAGTACTTGGATTATTGAATCCCATATCGCTACTAACAGTTGAATGTTGGGAATTGGCTCACTCAGGCTTTGGCATAATCATAAAGACACTTTGGTTATGACATGATGTTCTGTTTTGGAAGAAATCGCATCGACATCCCTTTATGTGAGTAAACACGAAGATGAGAACTACAAAGATTGAAAGAATACAAAATCTCTCTTAGTTTGTGCTTTTTGAAGTACTAGATGCACCACCTCCCCCCTATTTGCTTTTAAAGTAATAAAATAAAACATGTCACTCATTTTACAAAGTTTTTCTTTAGTAATACAGGATTGAGACCATCCTAAGATGCATAAGGTAAACAATACATTCTTACAATGGAAACAAGGTGATATTTGTGAACATATCCATGCAGAGTACGGACTATTCAAGTGATTTATCACTCTGGTGGATGCTTCGACATGTTGCATTAATTATCGTTCATAATAAATAATATGTTGACTCCTGCACATATTATATATGGGCTCACCACATTTATTAATGCTGGATAGTTTACATCAAAAGGACTTGATGATTATTGCATGTTTAACATGATCAATGTAGAGCATCCTATACCCCATGGTCTCGTAGAGGTTACCATCAAAGGTTATAGATGGTGTCTAACGTTTATATAGGTTATTCGTATCAACCTGACTATAATTGATTTGGAGATATGAATATTACACGCACCTTCACTTATTCGTTTTAAAACCTACGATTGGTAAACCATTTTTGCGTGCCAGTTGGTAACTGGACATAAACCTAACATATGTATTATTACGCATTTTTGGTTGTGTTGTGTATGTGCCATTACAACCCCGAATTGTACTATTATGGTCTATCAAAACGACTAAGTAGTTATGTTGGATATGAATTTCCAAGAATTATTCGCATTTTGAAACCTTTAGCAGGCCATCTCTTAACCGCTAGAGTTACAGGTTGCAACTTGATGAGATAGTCTTCCCTTGTTGGGGGGGGGGGGGGCCCATAGAAAAAAGAATTTCTAAGAGAACGACATGAATTTTCGTGGTGTGTTTTGATAGACACATTTATGTGTTTTATTTAATCTCATATTTATATTGCTATCACTCAGTTTCTGTATTAATATTGTCATTTTATTGTGTTTGTAAGTATTTTTAAAAGAATAAATAATCGTGGTAAAACTGGCTTAAAAGTATTAAAGGCACCCCACAAATTTTGTTAAAGGCACCTAATCATTGGATAAGGGCGCCCACCCTCTCTTTCAGATTTCAAAAGCAAAAGTAGCGGGAAAACTATTATTCTCGCATGTGAAGAATTTTTGAGCGAGATTTGAGGAGATATTGAGAGTTTAAGACAAGAAGATATTCTTGCCTTAAACATGGGAATTTTACAAATGTGGGAGACTCGAATGAGAACAATCAGAATCTCTATTGCATTGAAAATATACTCTCGATTTTAAAGAAATAAACAAGTATAAAAGGGCTATGTGATATTCTTACCTAAATCGTGTTTGAACAACTCAGAACAAAGAAACAAAATCGAGTACTTGTTTAAATAAAAAGAAAAATCATATATTTGAGGAAAGAAAAATATTACCGAGGGATTTAATTTAAAAGAAGATATGCGAGAGTATTATGGAGGATTTGAATAGTTATTGGACGAGATTTCAGTGTTTTATTATAAATAGGAGATTGTATATGCATTGGAGGGAGGCTGGGAGGTTAGAAACGAGAAAAAAAAATCTTAGAGAAAAAATATCCGCTACTGCTGCAACTCAACGGAGAAGAAGAAGAAGAAGAAGACTGCCAAGAACAGTCGCAAATATTATTGTTAAAATCTTTAAACTAAACATCGACCAGAAAGTGTCATTCTTCTCTGAGTGTATGTCACAATCAATCTGCAACATCTAATTTGAATTTGTAACACTTCTTTTGTAACAGTGAGTCTGTAACGCCTATAAACGTTGCAAACTCGTTTTTTATATAAATTTTCTCTCCTGTTCATCTTTGTAAGCAATTTTTGAGCCATGAATAAATATTTGAGATGTTGTTTACCATGATGAGCTAATTCTCACTTAACCAAGGCAATGTAGGAAGCCATTTACGCATGATTGATGGGTAATATCCTTTAAATTATTTTCTTTACTCTAGTTTTATTATTGATTCACTCAATCACTGCTTTTGCAAATTTTTAATTTGATTACATGATTTTTCTAATTATTTGTGATTCAATTTGATAGGTTATACTTCGTTAATTCAGTTGATAATTTATTTTTAATGAGTACAAAAAATATTTGAGAACATGACTGATTATTAGTGAATTAAGATATAAGGAACTTAAAGGGTGACTAGAGTTTTGAAATCTTTAGAGTATCATTCAATCATGAGTATTAGTGGAATCCAAAGTCTTGGTTGTTTCTAAAATCGTGATATCATTTTCGATTTAGTTTTCTTTATTTTTAGTATTAGAAATTAGGTTTAAAAATCAATCTTCACAAGTCTTAGTGTTTGAACCCCTATTTACCACTTGTCTATATACACATCATGTTTCCACTCTTTACCACATTGATTATAGTACTCCACAAATATAAGCGTGAAGTAAAAAAGAATAATTGATTTTCAGAATGTGCACTTAGATAATATCACACATACCAGTTGCAAACATGCATGCAAGGTTATAATTCCTTAATAGATTACACTTGGTGGAAGTGTAGTTGAGGTCGTGGATTTATAAAGTAACATGGAGAGACCACCAGGTTCGATCAATGCTTGTACAAAAAATAAATAGGTGAGTGAGGCACAACCTAATGCATATCATCAATGAAATTATCTCATGAGATTGGAGGACGCTCCGAAGTTTAATGATTCCAAAGAACAATGAAATCTCAACGGATTATGAGAACGCACATGAGTCAATGGAAAGATCATGCGAGCATGTTGATGATTATAATTTTAATATACAATTGCTCAAGGAAAAAGAGCACGATGATATCGAACCATGCTTCTTGTTGCTTAATGTCAAAAAGAGCATATTTGGTATACACAATCCATGTAAAACTTGGTTATTTGACAATTATACATGCATTTGGTCTGGTAGTGCTAACCCACCAAGTGTAAAGCATGTGTAACGTATATGATCATTTGTCACAAAGTGTAATGAGAAGAATGGAGTCTCAAAGTATAAAGACTCGCCTTGTGGCGTGAGGTTTCTCATAAAGCCCTGTATTTGTTCACTTTTTTTTTGTAAGGAACGTTATAACGTTCCCCTACTTAGTTACCTTGGTAGTTTCATAAGGACATGAAATGCATCATTTGTATGTGGTTATTGTATATCTCTGTACGGATTAAAGGATAAAAATATTTACAAAATTGTATGATTTTTTTTTAGTACGAAAAATGATTTTATTATATTTTAAGCATGACTACACTGATCCATCCCTATGGATACATTCAGTAATCCAAGCAGGGAAATTCAAAAACCATTCCTAAGTCTGAAAAGTTGAAATACCATGTTTAGCTAAATCATTTTCCATATGGCTTACATCCCTATGCACATGCGTGCATTTCCAAATACTAAAAGAGTTTAAAATCTTAAGACTATCTATTATTAAGTTCGTGGTAGTCTATTTTATTGCTTCCAATCTACCATTCACAACATTAATGACATTATGACAATCACCTTCTAGATGTCCTGCTTGCACTCCTTTTCCTTTGGCCCATAAGACTGCTTCCAAAAGAGCTTTAGCTTCTGCTTGCTCTAGATCTATTGCTCTATCTGCACAACATCTAACTCCATATGTTTTTCCTGCAACATTCCTTAATATTAGTCCAATACCCATATCATAAGTTTCTTCCTTAAATGTTGCATCAAAATTAATCTTTACATATGGATAAACTGTTTTTTCCCAAACATTTCTAGTTTGTATATTATCTGAACCAATAGAGATGAAATAAATATTAGATTGTCTATGCCAGTCAGAATAATTTGTTTTAATCATGTGGATTAAATTCTGTAAGTTTGGTTGTTCATCCTCAAAGACTTTCCTGCACATGCATTTCTAAATATTCCATAAAATAAATCCAAATCATTCAGAGATACTTCCTTGTAATCTTACATGCAGATTTCCTTAAAACATACTGCATAACCAATCATGAAATTATATGTTGTCAAGATTAAAGGAAATATTAGTGATAACAGCATTCCAAACATTCTTAGTAAAAGAACAATCAATGAAGAGATGTTGAAGAGTTTCAGAATGGCAGCCACAAAGATGACATGTAAAATTTATATCATTACCAAACCTAGCTAACTTTTCCCCCAACAGGAAAATATTAATGAATACATTTCCATAGGAAAAACATGATCTTATTTGGAAGTTTAGTCTTCCATAACAGGTTCTAAGAGATTGGTAAAGTTTGAGTAAAACCATTCACTTGGTTTCTTTTATAGTAAGACTTTATAAGTTGACTTGACAAAAAACATGTCGTTATAACTAGGTTGCAATCTAAGATAATACTGGCCATCAAAAGGAATTATAATACACAAAATTTTCTCAACAGTCTCGTGATCAAATACAATATTATCACCAACAAATTCCAATTTTTATTGTCAAAATCAATTAGAGGAGAAATATTCACCATATTTGAAGAAACATATTGATTATCAACCACAACTTTAACAGTTGGGATCCATATACTTTTCCAAATATGGATGGAGTTACCATCACCAACTTCCCAACATACATATTGTTTTATAATCTCTAAACCTCTACATATTCATTCCATAGCCAAAAACCATTAGAAGTTAAGCAATCAATCAAAGGATCAACATTTGAAAGTACTTACCAGCAAGAATTTTAACCCAAAAAGCATCTTGAGAATATAACATTCTCCAAACTAATCTGGCTAACAAAGCCAGATTTATGATCTCAATTTGCTTAATATTAAGACCACCTAGGATTCAGGGATAAAAAACCTCAAACCATTTTTTGAAATAGGCCCTCTTTTACCTTTCTTAATATTCCACCAGAATCTCATTTGGATAACATCCATTTTTACAGTCAAGGTTTTAGGTAATAGAAAAACAGGCATATGATATTAAGCAAGACTACTCAAAACAGATTGGATCAAAACAGTTCTACCTGGAAGTTTAATAAATATTGATTTCCAATTAGCTAATCTATCACTATATCTGCCAAGAAAGGTAGAGAAAGAATGAACTTTACTCTTTTGAAGCAACAAAAACACACTAAGGTATTTATAATTTAAAGCTAATTTCTTAATTTTAAGTATGCTAGAAACTTCATTTTTGACTCCATTAGAACACCTTTATTGAATGCAATACCATATTTGTTATAGTTGATAGACTGACCTCAGAATTTGCTAAAGCTATCAATGATATTTACCAAGTTTCTAGCTTCCTTAGAATTTGCTTTAGCAAAGATGAGACAATCATCTGCAAAAAAAAAAAGGTGAGAAACTGCAGGACAATGAGCATTAATTTTACTACCATGAATAAGGTTATTGCATTCAGCTGCACACAAAGTACTAGAAAAAGCCTCTTTATGGATTATAAGTATCACCTGGAGAACCATTAAACAATATAGAGGTGGATTTTGTGCTAATACATTGATTAATCATAACACATAATTCCTCACAAAAACCAATTTTACTTAAAACCTTGAGAAGGAATGGACATTCAATCCTGTCAAATGCCTTTGACGTATCTAGTTTGACGGTTATCCATCCATTCTTAGCTTTATTTTTTTTCATTGAATCAACTAATTCATGAGCTATTACTATGTTGTCAGTAATACATCTTCCAGAAACAAAAGTTGTCTGAAATTGTGAAATAGTTTTTTCAAGAATGGTCTTAATTCTATAGGCTAAAAGCCTAGAGATCACCTTATAGGAGGTATTACATAAACTAATAGGCCTAAAATCCACAATATTTTTAGGACAATTGGTCTTAGGGATCAAAGAATTAAAATTATGATTTATTTGTCTCAGCAAATGCTTAGAATGGTCTTTTAGGGTGAAAACAAATATACTACAAAGTGGTACTTTCAAGTAGGTTCGAGAGATCAAACTCGAACAGGACGATCCTAAACCAAGAAATGGTCGTTCACGTCTTGCTTTGATTACAAAGATGAAAAGGATTTGGGTAGGTCTTAGGGGAGGGAAGCAAAGAAGGTTGAGAAAATCAGTGGTGTGAAGAAGAATGGATTCTCCGTAGAGGAATCACTAATTTTGTGTGTTTTTGGTTTCTTCAGGATGATTGTATGATTGTGTGTTTCTGTCTTGTTCAAATAAATGAGAATCATCTATTTATAGTTCAAAGAAGACACACTGATATTCCCGTAAGTTGTGGAAGTTAGGGAGAGATAGAGAAGTGATGATTGTGGAGATTGTAGTGGGATGGTGCCTGGAAAGTAGGGAAGACTTGTCTGACCACTACTCCTTATCTTCTAAATTGCTCTGTAACCACCCACTTCTTGTTACCTGATGTGGTTTAGAAAGTGGTAAATAAAGATTCGATTCTCGAACTTG
>JAJJMC010009630.1:428462-480013 GCA_023531435.1 Papaver californicum
ACGCGAAGGAACCAAGGGCGTCACAGAGTTATGTTAGACGCGAAGGAGCAAGGGCGTCATGTACTTAGCCAAGGACGCGGAGCATTAAAAGCGTCACGGAGTTAGCCTGGGACGCGAAGGAACCAAGGGCGTCACAGAGTTATGTTAGACGTGAAAGAGCAAGGGCGTCATGTACTTAGCCAAGGACGCGGAGCATCAAAAGCGTCACGGAGTTAGCCTAGGACACGAATGAGCCAAAGGCGTCACAGAGTTAGGTTGGACGCAAAGGAGCAAGGGCGTCATGGACTTATCCAAGGACATGGAGCATCAAGGGCCCCAAGGAGCCATGGACGCTGAGGAGAAACTAGGGGCGTGCTTGAATTCAATGGCGCCAAGGAAAAGCCAATGGGCGTCAGGCTAACTAGGGATGTATCGACCCTGGGAGGCACATTAGAGTTAGGAGCATATTGGCCTTAGCCGTTACTCGAGGGCGCATCAGGCTAGAGATCCAAGAAAGATAGCACATTTGGCGCTAGGATTTAGTGCCAAGAAGGTCAGCATTTTTAGCGCAAATGTGGCTAATTGGTGCCAATATAGTGCTAGACCAAATAGTTAGTGCTAACTTGGTGTTGATATGAGAAAAGGCTAGAGTTAGCATAGTTTAGAGGTTCAATGCGTCTTTCATGGCATTGCTTCTTAATTTTAATGCATCCAAGCGAAGTGGTGCATTATTCGTGGCTTATATTTAAATAAAGTGATATAATAACATATTTGAGTTCAGGAGAGCAATTTGAGACTAGTTCGTTGCGAACGGAGCGTTAAGCTAAAGTGTTGTTTTGGGGTTTAAGCATTAGTTATTCCCGAATTTGGTAGATATCACCAGAACATCGATGCACACTCGAGACAAGTTCAAGGAATTTAACAGTGGAATTTTGTGCGACTTGAGACTAGTTCGATATGGCATAAATATTGTAAATATTGAGGAAGCTACGGGGCCAGTTTAGAATGTTTGTAGTTGTTCAGAGAAGACTTAAGTTTGCTCTATACTAGTGGGAAACCCATCTAGGATCTTGAGAGTTATCATATAGATATTATAGACTACATTGTTAGCATGGAATGCCTGTAGCCTTTTGTAGAGACTGTATCCTCAATTCGCCTGCGAAATATAAGGAGGAATACAATATTTTGTGTTTTGAAGTCAAAAATATGTGCACCAGTATATGCGGATATTTCTATGTTCCTGCAACTAGACAGAAGGGCGACTTTACAATTCTAACCCTTGTCAAAAACCCACCATCTATATTAAGTCCCCTGCTTAGTGAGGAACAGTAATGTCGCACCGTAACCACTAGATGGTGACAATATGCTTATAATGATTATATATGCATAATTTAAATTTTAAGAATAGAAAATGATATAGTTAGCTTGTGGCTTCCAGGTGCTGGAATAAGTGCCCCTTAGCGTGAGTCTTGGTTGTGATTAGTAGATGCCCACATTCTTTCCCAGAATTCCCAATTCGTGAGCCAAGGGCAGTGTAGCTGGGTTGAGTTGTTGATCTAGTCACGTTGGTTGAACAACTATCAACAGGGGTATAAAGAGTACGTCTATGAAGAGCCCCATTGGTCAGGGTAGAAACTTGGTTGGCTCTGTCTTACCCGAGATTGAGATATCTTCCCCTTAGTACGAACCTTGACTTGGAATAGTAGGCTCCCTCGTTCTTGTCAGGAATGTCATCTTGTCGTGAGAAAAAATGGGGATATGGTCGACGCTTTCTTTTTTTCTTTCTGAAATAGTTCCACCTCATCTCAAATAGAGGATCAAGTTAGCTGGATCGATTCTTCACGTATGTGTCCAGCAAGAAATATTGTTAGCATTGTCTTCTCCAGACAATGTCTTTGATGCAGAGTTAAGTCTTAGATTCAATCTTCCTAGTAACAAGTAGTTGGTCCCGGTGCTTGCTTAGATTTTGAGTATGCATCAGTTAAGTGCTAGTGATAGCATCAGCAAAGCGGTAGTAAATGAAAGTCAGGGCATACGGAGACGATGCTTTGAGTTGTAGCCAACAAAGTTGGAAATATTGGAAATCGACAGAAGAAGCTGATTGTAGATTAGAAATACAAGTGAGGTTGGCGGTGGACTCTAGTGCTCTTGTCGTTGAAAGAATATTCTTGGGAGATGCAGTGCTACTTGATAGGATGGTATGCCTGAGAAGATGAAATTCCATGGGCAGACAAGGTCTCTATAAGGCTGAATCTTCTGAATCCTGTTTGGAAACCCTAATTTGCACACCATTTGCTTCCGAAGTTGTTGAAGTTTCATACGATGTCGGATTTTGACATTTGACCCCAACTTTTGAATCCAAGACCAAGCTATCATATGCAAAAAGAATCATTCGATTCAGAGTTGGATACAAAAACTTGATCGTTTTAGAAAAGTGGTAAAAATAGTTCGTTCGCTGAGACTTGTGAAGATTCGTTTTAGACCTAATTTTGATTTAGAATAGAAAAATAAGTAAAAGATTTAATAATATCGGGAAGAACTAGAACTCAGGATTCCACCAAATCACTTGTGAATGATTTCTATAATGATTCTTTAACAATTATAGCTCTTTTATTGACTCTGTTTCTTTGCCAAAAGTAGATTTCTAAAACATTAATTGTAAATCACAAGCATTGTGCATCAAAAGCTCTTAAGTCCCAGCATAAACCATCAAACAAAATCACAACTAATTAAGAAATATCATAAATCAATTAAAAATCAATGAAAAAGTTATTAAGAATCAAACATAGTTACCATTCATTCATGAAATATGGCTTCCTCCATTGTCCCAGTGGTTGGGTTTAGCTCATCATGATCAAAACACTCTCAAAAGATAGAAACATGGCTCAAAAGTGTTTGAGAATAAGAAAAGAAGCTAAAGATAATAAAACAAGAAATTTACAATGTTTTCTGAACGTTACATATTAACTGTTGCAATAAAGATTGAAGATAAATTGTGCAAAGTGAAGATAAACGTTGCAAATAAGTTGGAGAAATTGTGGCAGAATGGTTGAAGGAACCGTCGCTTTATCTCCGTTCTTCACGTCTTCTTCAACAACAGCAACAAAATTGTTATGAAGTGATTTTTCTTCGCTTTGTTGGCCTTCTGAGCTCTACCCAACCTCTATAAATCTTTTCTGGACTTGATACAACCTTTTTCTACACCACAAGAGCAAGGAATCTCCAAGAGAATTTGTTCCCCTTTTTTTCTTCCAGCCGAGCTCTCCCCTTTCTATTTATCGATCTATTATGCTTTATATATGTTTACTAAACCCTAGCAAGGCTTCCTTAACCGATAAGGACTTGATTTGGTGTCCAAAAAAAATTCAAATTCATTCCAATCCAAATCAGGGAGCAAATCTATTTACCGACAAGCAAACTTGACTTTCACCATTTTTTACGGCCTGAATTACTCTTGATGACGTGTTTTGGTAAGTTTAAACTCTTTCTTCACTTTGGGATATGGAAACAGCTTTTGAATCCCTTAAATCTCGCTCTTCAAATCAACTCAGGCACTTCCATGCGCAAGAGGTTTGTTTCCCGCCAATTTTGGGTTTTAAACAAAGTGTAGTGGGTGCCTTTATAAATCTGATGGATGCCTTTAGTAATTTGTGTTGGGTGTCTTTATCACTTTTCCGAGGTGCCTTTATCGCTTTTTGAGACGATTTTTCCCACAAATATTCATTTCCCAAAAATACCTACAATCACATAAAATCACACAATAAGTATAAAATCGAGCAGTAATAATACAGAAAATTAGGAACAAATTAGACACAAAATATGTTTATCAAATAGGTCATCCAACCATGCATAAACATATTTGATTAGGAGTCTCGTGTGAATTTTTCATATCTTGTAGACTTTAGTTCAAGATCCATATCTCCTGGCTCAGGTCTCCGATTGAGGTGCCCTTCTGGTATGTCATGGTAGAGACATAGACGAACACTTCCCGTGAAGGATGTTCTAACCCGTTTTTCACCGATTGTTGTCGACTTCTGAATTTGTAAACTGAAGAGGTACTGACAGGAGCATCAAGGAATAGAGGAGTGGAGCGAGCATAAGACAGGATATGTAACAGGAAGCATGACAAGCACCATGAGATGGAACATATATCATGAGACATGACTGGTAGCAGGAGGACCAACTTGTAAACCAATATTCGAGAAATTGAAAAAAGAAAGCTTGAATTTGAGGTGACTGCGTCCTTGAAGTTCCGAGATGGAGATGGTTGTGGCTTCCGAGTCCAGAGCATATCCAACAGTAGAATCATGTGGTTGAAGTAAGTAAAAGCAACAAGGATGGGGTTACCTTTCTGGATGTGATCAGGTAAGAAAAGGAGGCTCCCTAGTCGTGTGAGTACTGATGTAGAAAACTCTTTTTGCTTGTATCGTCGTTGATCAGACCTTCTAGTTGAGGGATGTTACTGTATTAAACTTTCAAAAGTGAAGGATTCGTCATTCCCCAAGTGTGACTCACTTGGATCCGCTACCAGGCAAAAGATAATTTTGGTGTCGTCACAGGTCCATGCTTCCATGAGTTTTAAGAGGACATGGGAAATCATGAAAGTCGGAGCCGTCATTTGTTGTTGTTGAAGCGCTAGGGCTGGGGCAAGTATTAGAATTGAAGTTGAAACCATCATTGTAGTTCTGGGCTATTGAGATGCAAAGTCACTCTTCTTTAATCTCCTTGACTCAAAGCATGACTACCATGACTTGTTTAATTGATTTATTTCTTTCAGCAAGTGTGTGTGATGGGCCCTTGAGTGGATACTACTTCTGTCGCCTTTGACAGTCCCCAATATGCAAGAAGAGGATTGAGAATAATTCTTCCATGTTGATGCTTTTGAGACTTTGGGAGACGATGTGGATAAGTTGAAGGATGAAGACCTGGACGAGGCGCCCCACATTGAATACCTTTGTGAAGAATTTGAATCTTCTGATGTCGATGGAGAAGTAAGCAATGAAGTAACGCCAGACTCATCCGTTGGTTTGGGCCCATATCAAGTAATTTTCAAATCCTCATTATCATGGTGGAGCATGTGAACTCTTCAAAATTCTCATATATAGCCATGTTCAAATTCACAAATAATTTTATAGATTCCCGTCACTAGAAAATTTTAAAAGTATAGTGCTTGGGAAAAACGCTCCAGAATCTTCGTACGACCTCCATTTTTGATAATTGACCCCTATATACTTATTAGAAGATAATTTCCTATATTGTACTAGGAAGGAATCCAGGTTTTGATCTTTTTTTGGGTCTCAAAACGATCAAACAGTAGAACTCAGGAAGTATCTAGGAAAATCCTGACAGTTTTCAAACTTGACTCCGCTAGCCGTTTTTGCCATAACTCGTAGCTCGCTCGTCCGATTGATGTGCCCTTTTAGAAAGTTTTATTAGACACTAATATAAAACTTTTGATATAATAACCATGCCCACATTCATCACCAATTGTTGCCAGCTTCAGAGTTTCCGAAAGGTAGTGAAAATTGTTTTTTCTGAGACGTTTTGTGTAAAACGTCTTGTAATGGGTTAGCCTCATGAAATACTTCAATATTGTATTATAATGAATGTTTATGATTTTTGTGGATATTTATAGTAGTTTTTATGGTTCATACTCAAAAATTTCATGTTTGAGATGTTCTGACCTAATATGCTTTTAACCTCTCTACTTTTAGAGGCGAAATGATTAAATCAGAGAGCTGGGATTGTTGGAGAAGGAACAAGAGTTACCATTGATTTGATATGGATAGTGTACCTCCCCATAATGAAAACTATATGCGAGCTCCCATTCGCGTACTTGTTGAGGATGATGCTCCTACTGATATTGATGTGCAGAATGGTGGTGCAGCAAGGAATGTACCAATTGAATACCCTAATGCAGGTGTTGTCGTTAATTCCTCTTTAGTAGGACCCTACCAGGGTACTCTCGTGATGGGGGGTTTCACCATTTCATCGGTTCATGCTGATTTGTAATGATCCATCTCCCTTATAATGAAATTTGAGTCATCCCTGAAATACAAATAAGTTGTACGTGAAGCTGAAAATTATGATCTTGGCATTGCATGGATTTATATTCATATGGGAGCTACACAGGAGCGTGAAGTAGGTAATGCCTTGCTGAAGGGATTGGTACCAGAGTGAAGAGACGAGTACCTTAATGAAGGGACACTGAGGGGAAACTAGGGGCGTGCTTGAATTCAATGGCGCCAAGGAAAAGCCAATGGGCGTCAGGCTAACTGGGGATGCATCGAGCCTGGGAGGCACATTAGAGTTAATAGCATATTGGCCTTAGCCGTTACTCGAGGGCGCATCAGGCTAGAGCTAGCCAAGAAAGATAACACATTTGGCGCTAGGATTTAGTGCCAAGAAGGTTAGCATTTTAGCGCAAATGTGGCTAACTGGTGCCAATATTGTGCTAGACCAAATAGTTAGTGCTAACTTGGTGTTGATGTGAGAAAAGGCTAGGGTTATCCTAGTTCAGAGGTTCAATGCGTATTTCATGGCATTGCTTCTTAATTGTAGCGCATCCAAGCGGAGTGGTGCATTATTCGTGGCTTGTATTTAAGCAAAGTGCTATAACAACATATTTGAGCTCAGGAGAGCAATTTGAGACGAGTTCGTTGCGAACGGAGCGTTAAACTAAAGTGTTGTTTTAGGGTTTAAGCATTAGTTATTCCCGAATTTTGTAGATATTATTAGAACATCGATGCGCAGTCGAGACAAGTTCAAGGAATTCAGCTGTGGAATTTTATGCGATTTGAGACTAGTTCGATATGCATAAATATTGTAAGTATTATGGAGGCTACGAGGCCAGTTTAGAATGTTTGTAGTTGTTCAGAGAAGACTCAAGTTTGCTTTATACTAGTGGGAAACCCATCTAGGAGCTTGATATTTATCATGTAGAGATTATAGACTACATTGTTAGCATGGAATGCCTATAGCCTTTTGTAGAGACTGTATCCTCGATTCGCCTGCGAAATATAAGGATGAATGCAATATTTTGTGTTTTGATGTGAAGTCAAAAATATGTGCACTAGTATGTGCAGATATTTCTATATTCCTGCAACTAGGCAGAAGAACGATTTTACAATTCTAACCCTTGTTAAAAACCCACCATTTACAAATGGAAAAAAGATTGAACCATCTTAACTAGATCATTACCTACAGTTTCCTACATAGTTTGGTAAAAACTAGGTGAGAAACCATCTGGACCATGAGAAGTCCAAGGTTTCATAGCAAAAAGAGTTTGCTTAATCTCATCATAAGAAGGAATATCTATAAGCCTAGCATTTTCTTCAACATAAATACAAGGATAATAAATCAATATATGCATCAGAAGAGGGTGTACTAGAGCTTCTACTCATATTCAAGAAATGAGATTTAAGATTATTAGCAATATCAATTATATATGTTAACCAGATTCATAACTCATTTTGAACAGAATCTACTTGAGTCCATCTTCTTCTAAAATTGGTTTTGTGGTGAAAATAGGCAGTATTCCTATCACCAAACAAAAGTTCAGCATCCTAACCTCTCTGTCTCCACATCATACCAGTGATTAAGGTTATCCTGCAGTCTAAACAATTCAGAATCAAGAGGATTAGAATTATGTAAACAAAACATCTCAATTTAAACTTTATCCTTTTGGATTTGAGTATTTATATTTCCAAAATGGTTACAAAAGTGTATGATAAGCTTTTGTTATCCAAATCAAATTAGTTTAAACCATGGGGTGCATTTTTAATTAGACTGGAAAGCTCACTTTTGGATTGTAACAATCTGGTATAGCTTTATAAGTGACTATTTGATTGGGAAAGGATAGACAAGTAAGATATTATGCCTTGCGTATTCACAAGCAAGTTCCTGATTTAAAATTGTAACTATCTATGTCGATGATATGGACATTGTATGTATTTTTGACGAAATACAAGATTTTACAAGCTGCTTAAAATCCGAATTTGAAATGAAAAATATGGGAAAACTCGATCGAACACTGAGTTTGTGGTAATTTATTCCACTAGTTTGCATATGTCCAAAGTTGTTAGGCAAATTAACAATGACATGCATCATGCCATCACTCCCATGATTAGTTGAGGTTCAAATATATGTAAATGACCTTTCGCCTAAAGGAAGATGACGAAGATGTGTTGCAAGATAAATTCCCCTAAATAAGTGCAATAGACACATTTTGTACTTAGCATAATATTCTCGACCATATATTTCATCTCAGTGGACTTGTTAGCTATATATAGCTCAGCGCCAACACAACGTCATTGGAATGGTATAATGAATGTAATCATATACTTAAAAAATTCTTTCACATGGGTTTGTTTTATCCCTGCAAAGACATAAATAAAACTGCTAATAAAAGTGCAATCCAAAAGTTCCCGAACAATAGTATCTTCTCAAACAAAAGTAACCGGGGGGAGACATGTAGACTTACTAAGTCATTACTTATGTTCACTTTCGAAAAGCACATGGTTAAAGAAACTATCTAGAAAATCCCCTGAATGGAATCATGGGGAGATGCCAACATCAGGGGGAGGATATAAGGATATGGTGTCGACATATTTTACATCGAAATATGAAGCTTTGTTGTACTTTTTTCCATTCAATCAAGATTAGTTTTTCCCACATAATTTTTATTACTCGACAAGGTTTTAGGGAGACAAAAATAACTACACCGGGTATATGTTTAATGTTGAAGATTTCGTATTGATATTACTGAACAATATCAGAATTAAAAAATAAAACACGATAGTTTGTCAGGTGAAACCACTTTTAGAATCAATACAACGAAGCAAGGATTGTATTGCAACAATTTTCAGCATAAGTCAACTGGTATAAGTGATATTACTATTACATATCAACTCTGGGTCTTCATCAATTACTCACGAAATATATAAATGATACCGTGTATGGGTAATCAGCAAAGTCATACTTCTGCATTTATCACGTTGTACTATTTTTCCCTTCGCCAAAGTTTTATCTCACTGGATTTTTCCTTGTTAAGATTTCAACGAGGCAACATATGCGAGTCCAACTCTGTTTTAAGTTCTCTTAATATTGTATTATTTTTCTTATTTTAGGTTTTGTCCCTCTGATAAAAAGTCCATAAAATCAAGTATGACTCCTGAAAAATCAAGTTGGGTTTTAATTTCTGTCATTTGAAAAGAAAAATTGTAAATAATTAAGAGTTTAAATTAGAAAAAATTATGTGTAAAAAAATTAAGAAATTAATGTATTCATAGACAGAGGAGAGTTGGTTGCCGAAAACCTTGATTTTACCGCACGACAAAGTGATGGTTGCTTGGTCGCTTACTAACTTTTCTCATAATAGCGCCGCTAGGAGTTTGCCCTACCACCTGACATGGTAAACTAACCAATTTACCCGACCGCATAGGAGTTGGACTCAACCCACCCAAAATCGGACTCCCAAATCCGTACATACTTTGTTTAATACCCAGATGACCCTCACCGTTGATGTCGATGTAGTAAAAATGAATCAAACGTTTAGGAAAGCGAACTCTTCGTTAAAATAAAAACAACAAAAATACTGCCGTAAACCCTAATAACTCCTGACTTCTCCCTCGTTTCATCTCTCTAAACTAAATCCAAAATACTTGAAGGAGCGGAGCTGGTTAGAATCTCTCTCTCATCAAGTGTTCATTTTATTGTCCAAACTTCTTACTTCTCCAATTTCAGAAAGTTTGTTCTTCTGTAATTTCATGTTTCGTTGAATTGTATTTGTAGGGTTTCAGAATTTGACGTTCTACTCGTACTACAATGGATGAGATGACCCCATCAGCACCACCACCAACAACAACGACGGCAATACCAACTTCTTGCTGGAGCAAAACTGTTCAGAAAGAGGCGCCTCCAAAACCAAAACCAGCTAATTATGCAACCAATCGAGTCTTTGAGGGAAGTTGTAAATCAAGTAAAGGAATCTCAGTTGCTGTTGTTGATGCTAATGCCATTATTCAAGGTGGAAGTAATCTTAATAATGTAGCCGATAAGTTTGTTTCTGTTTCTGAAGTTTTGGAGGAGATAAGAGATCCTGTTTCTCGTCAGAAGCTTGAACTCCTTCCCTTCACTGTAGAGACCATGGAACCATCGGCGGAATCTCTTAATAAAGGTTATTATCTTTATCTTTCTCAGGCGTAGAATATTAGTTAGTTTTAATTCTAAATGTTTTTAATAGGTTATTATAGTTGTTTTGCTTAGAGACATGTCAATAGCAGGGATATTGCTTAGAGACGTAGGTTTAATGCATGAATTGTATTAAGTAATACATTTGTTAATTGGTTTCAACAGTTATTTGCTCTTAAACATATATGTGTTCCTAGATTGCTTTGAAGAACTTATTCATTTATTTTGCGTCAGTTGTTGACATTGTCAAATGCTCCATATCAAGATTTTTTTATTAATATTTGGTGAGTTCATTATTGACATTATATCGTGATCAGTTATCAGCTTTGCACGAGCGACTGGTGATTTACAAGTCCTCTCAGATGTTGATCTTAAACTTGTTGCGTTGACTTATATGTTGGAAAACCAAATTCACGGGTCTAACCATCTCCGAGATACCCCTCCTCCAATCCATGTTGTTAATGTGAAAAGGTTGGCAGAAAAGGATATGCCTGGGTGGGGTTCCAATGTACCTAATTTGGATGAGTGGGAAGCTTTAAAACATGCAGTCAATCAAGGGTCCAACTCAGAATCGAGGATTCTTCCTCTGAAAGACTTAAACCTTAATCTCTTACATGTAGATGGTAATGCAGATTCTCAAAATGGTTTAACTGAAGATGTTAGTGAAACTCGTAGTGAGACTAATTCAGAGGATGTTGGTCGCAGCTTCAGGAAACCAAGGAGATATGCTCCCATAAAGAAAGAGATAAACATTGAAGGTAAGATGGTAGCTGACGGGGTTGATGCTTCACAGGGTCAAGATGACAATTCCAATGACTGGCTTCCTGCTGTATGTCGAAGTACTCGTAGAAGATTTCTCAGAAGAAAAGCCAGACGTGAACTGTCCGAGGCATCATCGGAAAGTAATGTTCATCTAGATGGAGAGGAAAGCACTGACGGTGATACTTTTGAGGACACTCAAGATTCTAATCAGAAGTTAGATGGGACCATGGAGAGGTTAGAAGTTTTAAACAATTGTATAGAGGATGAAGAAAAAACTGTTGGGGGAAAAAGTGATGATGGTGATCTGACTGCAATACTCAAGCAAATGAGATTAGAACCTGGTTTATCAGAAGTTTTGCATGAGGAAAAATCATGCATGTCTTCTGAAAAGGCTTGCGGTTCCCAGGTTGCAGAAGTAATGTCTGATGGTGTTTTGGTTGGAACATGCAATGAAGAATATGATCATTTGGAAATTTCAAGTGAGACAAATGACCGTGTTGATACATCATCTGTGGATGGTGGTAGCAGCGAACAGAGTTGGGCATTACGGTCCTTGTCCGAATCAAGTGTAGCTTGTGTAACGGGTGATTTCGCAATGCAAAATGTTATTCTTCAAATTGGATTGCGTCTTCTGGCCCCATGTGGTATGCAGATTCGTGAACTACACAGGTATATCTCATTTGTATTTCGTTCATTGGGTCCCTGGTTATTCAAACCCCCTTCTGCTTTCCTCTTCAAACGGATTTTACCTGCTGAAGGACAGAAGAGAAAGAAAAAAGATTGAGATTAATTTATGATGTATGAATGATATCCTCTGGTGAAATTGCTGTTATATGATTTGTGCATCATGTTCTTGATTACTGGAGTTCATGTCATATTAGGGGCTGTTTTTCCGCACCCATAAAGGGTGTGGAATGTATACGACATGCTATTTGGAAAGGCTTAGTTACCTAATTTGAGATGGTTTCTTTTTTGAGCCAGGTGGATATTGAAGTGTCATGCCTGTAACAAAGTGACTACCGAGATTGGGAGGATCTTCTGTCCAAAATGTGGGAATGGTGGCACCTTACGCAAGGTAGCAGCGACAGTTGGTGAAAATGGGGTTGTTTTAGCATCTCGTAAGCCTCGTATAACCCTACGTGGCACAAAAGTAAGTATTTATATTGATCTTCCCACACTTTCTTTTAATGGAAATAATATGATCATCATTTAAATTTTTTTAACTTTAACCTATAATTGTTTTATGATCTCTTTTGCCTACTAGAACTCTATGGTGAGAGTTGGTGTTTGATGTTATACACTTGATAACCAACCTTGTAATCTATTTACTAAAGATTGCTTTGATCCTGGCCTATGATATAATATGGACATAACACAATGGGTGCCCAGTTTCCCTGTTCATCACTGAAAGATTCTTTCAGGATAGTTGGTTTGTTGTAGTTCCCAAGGTTTGTCAAACTTGTAGGGTAGAAATTTATCCGTTCGACCTAGGAACCTTTGCTAAGATCAGGCATTTGGTTTATTAGAACTGAAATCCCCAACTCTGATAATGTCTTGCAGTAGGGTCCACTATATATGTTAGTTCTGCAAACTGTCCACTATATATGTTAGTTCTGCAAAATGTCTACTAAACTGACACGATAGATCCATGTTTTAGTTAGGTTTTTTATTAGCTTTAACGAATCTTTTAAATGTTCTTAGTACTTATTATTATTGGTTAACGTTAACATTTATTTTTTTTATTTCAAGTGCTTGGATATTTGTCAATATTCGTTTTATTTCACTTCACATCTCGCCGTTCATAAACATCTTTCTGTGAACAGTTTTCACTTCCTTTACCTCAAGGGGGAAGAGATGCCGTTACCAAGAACCTCATTTTACGTGAAGATCAACTACCACACAAAGTCTTATACCCCAAAACTAAAAAGAAATCAAATACTCAGGTATGTTTTTTCTTTCTTTTTTTGAGAACTTGGTTTTATATTTCTTAGTTGTCATCTCCAGCTTTAGTGTTTGCGTGGCATCTCCAGTGGTAGAAATAACATTGTATCTCGCTGTTTAACAATTTATCCTGTTCTATTTTAGGGAGATGATATTTTCATTTCGGATGATATCTTTCGCAACAGCTCTGACAAAAGAGCTCCTCTACAGCCACCAGTTAGAAAAGCTTTGGCAGTGTTTAGTGGAAAAAGGAATCCTAATGACAATCATTACTCTCGTGCCAAGCACTAGGAAGTTTATTTGTAAGAATGTTTGATAGTTTACAATTTTGAACAAAAGTTATCCGTATCTCAATATTAATTGTGCTAGTGTATTTGCTGTTTTAAAAGAAGAATTTTGAGGAACTCATTTTTGTTCTCTAGTAAGATTCATTTTTTCTTGAAGATTGAACCAAAAACTCAGTGTTAATTGGCCGTGAATTGTGATGAAGTTCCTGCATATTTTGATGGTAGTACACTATGGGCATCTTTTTGTGCAGTAGAAGGGAATCGTAACCAAGGATATGTAGATTTTTTGAGGTCTCTGTCCCGTTTGTGGTTTTTGAACAAGGCGGTTACTGCTACTGGCTCTTTGTTTAGTAACAGTAGTGTCGTTCTGACAGTGAGAAACTAGAATAAATATGAAGCATGGTTTTCACATACTCGATCCAGTCACTCTCAGTTAGGAATTAACTCAACGCAGTAGAGTACTGATTTTGTTGCCCTTGATCTGGCCTTGGGAGGAAATTCAAAGGGTTGATCCACCTTGCCCGATCAGCAGAAAACTAACACTATGTTTGTTTTTACGAGTCAGATCTGACTCATCTAAATCTTACTAGAATCACCTGATTTATCTAGATCTGATTCAATGTGTTTGTTTTTTGAGTCAGACCTGACTCAACTGATTCAAAAATATACGAGTTAAGGGCATTTCCACACCTGACTCAAACGGGTCCGAGTCAGGGGTTAGGTCTGAGTCAGAAGTCGAATCAGGTCTGATTCAAAACATAAAACAAACGGTATGACATCTAACTTGCGTCGATTCATGGGTTGACTCAGATCCCGATCACGAGTCAGATGTAAACAAAACATGATGTTAGACCAACGTACGGGTTTAGGCCAAGTCCTAAGGGAATGGACAAATATTTGTGTCTGTCAGGCCAAGTCCTATATACATGGGCGAATCGGCTAGTTTGCCCTGTCAGCTGGCAAGACAAACTAGCGGCGCCACTGTGGAAAAAGTAGTAAGCGACTAAGAGTCTACCGAGTGATAGTGTCTTGGTCGCTGGTGATCAAGCGACTAAGACCTTGTCGTTCGGTAGACTCTTAGTTGCTTACTACATTTTCCACAGTGGCGCGGCTAGATCGCTAACGACTAACTATCAACCGTCTATAAATACCTAAAATTTTAAACATTTTTTTTTCATCAAAATTTTACACAACTTTTCAACTCAAAACTCTTAATTATTTATTAAGAAAAAATCAAATGACAGAAATTGCAACCCAACTTGATTCTCAGGAGTCATACTTGAAGCTGTTATTAGTTAGATATGTGGTGATTATAAAAAATAGGGAATGATAAAAAGTAAAGAGGTTTTCAAGTTTTGAATGTTAACCAAGTCAAATCTGCAGCTAAAAGACAAAGAAGAGTTTGGGGCAAGTCTTAAATATTATTCCAACATGACTTGGTCAAAAGAGGATTTGGTCCTTCTGCCATGCTAGTCTTACTTAGCCGTACCTATCAAACCCATGCTTGTCCGCCCAGCTGTGCTTCCTCGCTTATCCATCCAACTATACTTGTCCGACCAATTTCAAGTCTTGCTTTGCCACGGGTCTTTACTTGTCTATCCAGGATGGCCATCTAGTTTGCTTATTCGAAAGTGCAAACCGACTACTACTCATCTGGTAATATCTAACCATTAAACTATGAAAATTATATTTCACTTTATTTCGTCTGATAAACCACCATCTAGTGCTTACCACGCAACATCACTCGTTCCGCGCTAAGCAGATGACTTAATGTAGATGTTGGGTTTTTGTCAGATGTAAAATAATAAAGTACCACAAGTGTGCTCAGACACCAACTCAAGAATTATGCTAAACACAAAACATAGCTCCTACTAGATAAATTTAGCATTGTCCACGTCAATACTTGCTTAAGGAAGCAACCGATGACGTAAATATCCATCGTTAGACATTCAAGACGCAAGCAGATGGCCCAGAGGCCTAAAAGTGTGTTTTTATATCAAGATTGTCAGAAGCAATTCTACACTGCCCGGTACAAAGTCGTAATCTGGGATCAATTGGTAATGAATCAAGGGATGATTTACATACCAAACTCTTCATATGGGTGTCCTCTAAAACATACTAAAAAAATCACATCAATAGGACAAACGGGCTAAGAGATATGATCAGAACATTCAACTAAGTCGCAACTGAAAAATTCCTCAATTCTTCCTGACTTTTGTCTGTTTCGTCTTTTTGAGGTATCTGGTCTTCTGGGAATCAAAAATTTGGGGTAGATCATCGAAAACAGAATCCATATGAAGATTTTACATCGTTTTCAGTAAAAACCCTAAATCTGAATTTTTTGATGACGAAATTTCACAAGAATTCTCTTATCCGTCCAAGTCAAAGGAGCTTATGCCCCCTTACCTTGTGCGTCCTAGTACAGGCATATATTATGTTTGTCTTAGTTTTTCCATAAAACTTGTGAGCCTTAGTTTCAAAGATAAAACTTGTGAGCCTTAGTCTCAAAGAACAAACGTGTGAGTCTTAGTTCTCGAGACCAAACATGTGAGTCTTAGTTCTCAAGACGAAACGCGTCTTAGTCTTAATACAAGACTAAGGCGTCTTACCTCTTAAGCCTCGATGCTTGAGCGTCTTAGTTTTGCCATGAATCTAATGCGCCTTAGTAATAGCTTCAAAACACGTCCGACTTAGGTAAGACACATACCTTGTCCGTCTTACCCATTAGCCCTAATACTAAGATGTCTTACCATTTTCCTAATACTAATACGTTTTACCCGTTAGTCCTAATACTAAGGCTTCTTACATTTTTCCTAAACTAATGCGGCTTAGTATTAGCTCTTTTAACTAAGGGGGCTTAGTATTAATCGTTTTAACTAAGGCGGATTAGTATTATCCCTAAAACTAAGGTGGCTTAGTGTAATCCAAACACTAATGCATCCTAGGAATTAGTATAAAAACCTAATCCGACCTAGGCATTAGCCTAACATTCATCCACCTTAACATTAGCTCTTAATGTTTGCCTATTTGGGTTTTGCTTCACATATACAAGCCTTAAAACCCTAACTTACCTATCAAAAGTCATACTAGGCCTCTCATAAATATTTCATATGTGTCCTCTCACTCATATATTTTTATATGTGGCCTCACACTCATAAATTTTATGGCTTCATATGCATATTCTCATGTTCAGCAGCATACACTTATTTTTACAAAATAAACATGTCAATGCAAATTGACCTAGTTGAATATACTGTTCCTCATAAATAAAATAACTACATATTTTATATAACTCTTAGTATGCTAGACTCATCAAGTTAGTCAAGCAAGACAAGTCTCCAGTTAAAAGACTAAGCAAGTCTCATTCGACTGAATATTAGTAGTAGTACTTAATACTACAAAATTTTCATGGGACATCAAATTTCACAAATGAGGGGGATATTCACTAGGGTATTGGTCTGGCGGTCTACAACACGTGGTATAATATTGTACCCACTACAGAGAAAAATCTGGAAAGTTTGATCAGCAGTTGAGAAGAAGAGTGGTAGGTTGAATAACCGTCCATTCAACCTCAAACAGAGTGGGGAGCAGTTGTCAACACCTTCTCCACCTTCTCCACTTCACCACTACTCCACCATCGATACTTTCTTCCAGAGAGGAGATCAGGTGAACGGTTACAATAACTATGATTATACTGTATAAATAGATTCTCAATCTAGTAGAAGATACGACAGAACAAGTATGAAATTCCAAGTCTAAGTCTAAATAAAAAAACTTGATCATACAACCTTATCACAGAGAGAATCGTTCATATCTATTGTTTTAGGGAGAAAATGAATGTACGGTAAAATCGTACTTTCAAGTAGGTTCGAGAGATCAAGCTCGAACAGGACGAGCCTAAACCAAGAAATGGTCGTTCACGTCTTGCTTCTATTACAGAGATGGAAAGGATTAGAGTAGGTCTTAGGGCATGGAAGAAAAGAAAGTTGATAAATATCAATGTGATAAGTAGTATGTGAAGGAGAAAAGGATTCTCTGAGAGGAATCGTTAATTCTGTATGTTTTTGTTTTTCCTGACTGATTATTTTGTTCTTGAATGGATGAGAACTATTTATTTATAGTTCGAGGGAGACACACCGATTTCTCGTAAATCGTGGAAGTTAGAGAGAGGTGGTGAAGTGATGATTGTGGAGATTGTAGTGGGGTGGTGTCCGGTAAGTAAGGAGGACCTGTCATACCACTACTCCTCATCATCTCAACTGCTCTATAATCGCCCATTACTTGTTACCTTTTTGTTCGTGGAGGTGGTGCCACCAAGCACGATTGTCGTAGACTGCCAGACCAATACCCGTGGAAATAGTGGAGTCATAAGCCACTATTGTTTTGATTAAGTCAAGTCAAGTCAAGTCAAATGAATTGCTAAGTTAGTGAGGTAAGTTGTGCGACTCACTGGATTGGTAATTAGACTGATTAGTGTTGAGTCTGGGAAGTTCAGTGGTTGTGTACTTGCTTGGGAGTAACATGGCATATTTAATGGCTAAGTATTATATCAAAAGTTACTTAGCATAAGTCTGAGAGGCATATGAGGCCAAATGTTGTAGAGGGCTTCTTAAGCAAGGAGACCTATTAACCATATAAGATTTGGTGTTAGACCAATATTGACAAGAAGGGCGTGTTTATGAGGAAAGTATCTAGCAAAGCTAGTACTTGCTACTTGGCGCAAATAGTAATGTGCTAGCTGTTTTATTTATAAAAGGCTAATATGCTAACGTCTCAGGAGTAAGACCAATATGCATGACTTTTATCAAATGTTAATTGTACTAGGGCTAGGAAGCTAATGTCAATGAGGTTTAAAGTTAGCACTTCAATTTGATACTATAATTAGCACTAAGGTATTAACACTAATGCATTTGTGGCTAAGTCGCTAAGTATGGATGTGTTAGGCCAAGAGACGTGCTAGAGATAGAGACTCATTGGATAGGGCGCTAAGTCATGGATGACGCCAGGGACAGCTTAGGAACTAGGGACGCGTTGCAACAGGGACGCATCATGCTAGGGCACCAAGGAAGCATTAGCGCTGATAGGGCGCATCAGGTAAAGGCTAGGGACGTGCTAGGCTTGGTGCGTCCGAGCATGGGACGCTGTGGAGAAGGGACGCGCTAGAGCCAATACGTGTTGGAGAGTGGAAGGGATGGATCGGCCTTGTGATGCGCTAGGCATAGCTAGGGACGTATTGGCCTTGGCAGGGACGCGCTAGGCTTGGCAGAGATGTGCCGAAGAGCCAAGAGCATGTTGAAGCCAAGACACGCTGGCTAGGGTACTTGGCCGAGAGAAGTTGGCGCCTTTGGCGCTAGGGTTAGGTTTAGATCTTTAGTGCTAGGATTAAGGTGCTAAGGTAGTGTTCGCTAGCTAAGGCCTCATTAGGACAAGATGTGCTAGCTAAAACCATGTTAGGTTAGTTGGCGCTTCTCAGGTGCTAGAGTTGGTGGATAACTGGTGCCAATGTGGTGCTAAGCCAAATAGCTAGTGCTAACTTAGCGCTGATATGAGAAAATGATATGGTTAGCCTAGCTAAGGGGATCAATGCTTCTTTTGAGGCATTGCTTCTTGATCGTGACGTGTCCGAGAGGAGTGACGCATAATTTATGGCTTATTTTTAAGCAAAGTGCTAAAGTAACATATTTGAGCTCAGAAGAGCAATTTGAGAAACATTCGTTGCGAATGAAGCGTTAATCTAGAATATATTTTAGGGTTTAAGCATTAGCTATTCCCATATTTAATAGATGTTACTGGAACATCAATCCGCATTCGAGGCAAGTTCAAGGAATTCAATCGTGGAATTTATGCAATTTGAGACCAGTTCGATACGACATGAATATTACAAGTATTGAGGAGGATGCAATGCCAATTTAGAATGTTTAATGAGAATCTGTACTCTTAATTCGTTTGCGGAATATAAGCAGAGATACAATGTTCCATATTTTTGTATAGAGTTAAGCATATGGCATAAATATGCACATATCCTTTTTATATTCCTGTTGCTTGGAAGATGGTAATTTTATAATTCTAGCCCCTTTCAAAAATTCACCATCTACAACTATTCACACCCACTACATCATACAAAGTCTGATACTCTGACCTCAATCCTTCTCTTGCTTCCCTCCCTAAGACCAACCCTTTTCCTTCTCTTTGTGACTGAAGCAAGACCTGAACGGCCATTACTTGGTTTAGGCTAGGATTGTATAGATTAATCTCTCGAATATAAATAAAGTACTTCAACAGTAAGAATATTTAAGGATTAGACGAATTATCACCTTCTCACCCCATTTTCCCTAAATTACCCTTTAGTTCGTTTTTCCCCACATACAATATGGACCCTTGGATGATAGAAAAGTAAACGACTGAGATTATAACTTATGAGTTTGAAATATAATAATAACTAGGGTAATCTTCAATAATCTTCATTACATTCAATTAAAAATATATTTAATATAATGATTTCCTTGACTAAGAAAGTCCCAGTTTGGATCATATTTGCTAGTATTTAACAAGGCAACAACTAAAGCTTGAGTAGCCTCAAGAGGTTGAATAGAATCATCATAACCAATAGGGGGTAGGGAGGGGAGTGGGAGGATATAGGTTAAAGGCTCTTGGAGTAGCAATCGGGGGAACATCCTGAAAGAATGAACCACCACCGGGAGTTTCTAGGACCCCTGCATACTCAAGGTCACCACGTGTCATACGAGTTTTTTGCACAATTTCTGGTGTACCACTTATTTGAAGGGTTCTATGACTTGCACGATTGGATTGTTTTGTAAGCATTTCAAAATTCATGTTGTTCATCATTTGGGTCATCTGTTGCAAGTAATATTCCTGTATTTTTTGTGATCGCCAAGGAAAATCGTTCAACCTAGTCTGTCGCTCCTCCTTTGTAGCTTGTACCCCCAATATGGATAAGTTCGATCGAGAGCTTGAGAAACAATTGGAATAATAATAGTCCCCCCTTGTGGATTAGTAATCGGCATCTCCCAATCAAACGATAGCATAAATGACGAAGAAGATGAATCTCTCTGACTACTGGGATACACGAAGGCAGCGGGCGTTGGTGGTGGGGGTTAGGAAGGAAGAATATCGACATTAAGTGTCAATTTACCTAAAGCTTCCATATCCATCCCACCCAAACTTTGTGGATTCATGGCAATGTTAGGCTTGTAAATTGTGTTGAACCAATGAAGATAATCACTCCTATCATCAAGATCAAAACCAAGCCATCATCATGTTCCCATGTTCTATTAGTTTGCAACAATGCCACCTAATCTTCATAAGAAATCTCCCCGCTTGGAAGTGGGTTTTTTAGTGTTCTCCCTTGTAGATGTAGAAGGTGTCTTTCATCGAAGTACCAAACACCCTTTCTATAAGGAGAATTTTAAAACATCGATCGACCTAAGCTCACTGTAGCATTTTTTGAGCCGCTTCACTTTGGAACTCTGGATGATCCAAATATTGCATGGTTATAATATTTTGGCTTGTTCTACACACTTGTTGAAGCCTATGAGTCAGGTACAATGTTGACTGTCATCAATCTGATTGGGCAACCAATTATTAATTCGGTACTTATCTATAGTTGGAAAAAAAATATTATGTTCGTGTAAAACAAGTTCACCAACAAGGAAGTAAGTATACCACCAATATTTTGAAAACATTAGCAAAAATTAATTAGTTAGTAAATTAATTAAAATAAAAAAAATTAAGTGGTGCAAAAAAAAGTTTTTTACATCCAAGATTCCCTAAGAATAATTCAACCTTGGTTTGAACCCGAGCATTCACTGAGGCTTATGTACAACCTTGGTAACATGGCAGACCCCCAGTCGACATATATTGGAGCTAACTCTAAATCTTCAAAAGCTTCGAGAAAATCAAGACTTGTCACTGAGCTAGCATTTGGAAAACGATATTGTCCTAACACGTATAACAAAAAGACTCTTCTGATATTATCATAGTGGCCGACGTCCTCGTAACTTGGATTCTCTTCCACTCTCCGAGCATAGATGTAAGAAATTCTTCAACCCAGACACTCTTATTCCACCGGAATGCATACCTTTGTGCATATCATTTCCTTCCTCATTATCCCGGTGCAACTCAATGCGTTGTTTCCATGTTGATTGTGCTATCCACTTCCCTTGGTCAAATGGAACCAATTTTTTCTCACGTAGTATTCCTGTTAACATATACACATTGAACGATGTAACTCTTATAAACAACACATTAAAAATCAAATATATTTTTTTTGCATAATCTAAATCTCGGGTAATCTATAGTTTTTTTGCATAATAAATTTCCGCGAATACTTAAGTTTGCATAATTTAAAGTTTGCATATAAAACCAAAATAAAAATTCAAAAAATGAATTAGAGAAAAAACAAACTTATCTCATTAGAAATCCTTGAAATATAACGTATTTGTAGTCTTCCACCAACCTTCTAATATTATTATTTGAACAAGTTTTTTTGGCTTAAATAATAGAAATGCCACCAAGGATATCTTTAGACTCTTTCTTTAACTTCATGAGGGATCCACCCATACACCATACCTAACTCACTCCACCCACCTTTTAGCTTGGTAAACGGACTTCTATCTTGATGACCAGATATATGGTCCTCAAGTACACCATCGCCCGCTTACTGTCTAATATTTGGAACCCCACGTCTTTATTCTGATTCTAGTCCAGTCCATTCTTTGGGATTCTTGAAGATGTTTGCCCTTTTCTGTTGTTTTTTTTCCTTAACAAATCCATTGTGGCAGAAGAAATTTTAGGGTAAAAACTTTAAGAAAAAAATTAGAAAAAATTTGTGAAGGAGATTGTGAAAAAATTGTGAAGGAGAATATGGTATTTATAGGTGGAGGAGAGTTGGCCGATGGCGTCTGACTTGATCGCTAGCGACCATGGCACGGCTAGTTTGTCGTGCCATGTAATCTGCCCGACTGCATAGGACTTGACCTTAGACGCACAAATCACGGAGTGTGATCCTTTTTCACGAAAATGACAAAATGTTTTATAGACAAAAGTTTTTTTGTTTATAAAACAATTATAACAACAACACAGTTCTTAATGACTATTGTTATTTGCTATTTTAAGTTGTGCACAAGGTTTGAAAAAAAATATAAATTAATGTTTAGTCTTCTATTTGCTGGGCCTTGGACTGGGCAGTCCTATCCTCCAAAGCATGGTACTCTTAAGTCCTAATTTCATATTTTGTAAACGGGTTTGTTCTTTGTTTGACGATTCAGTCCAAAACATCAATTTCTAATGTCGAAAATACCTATCAATCAAATAGGATATTTCTCGTGATTCGGCTTTCCAAAATCAAAATCATCCCCATTAATTTCAAAATCCCTTTTAAATGAAATCTCTCTACTCAAATCCTCCAGTCTCATCTCTTTGATTTTGAAACCTAATAGCGATTCTATAAATGACCATGTTTTGATTTCCCCAAATAGTGAAAATGTTTTTATATGTCACAATTGTTTTACCCTAGTTTCAATTTGGGTATTTTTTTAAACCATAATTTTATAACACGAATTAAGATGGTTGATGCAGTGAAGGGAGGAGGTAGGTGAAGATGAAAAGACGGTATGGGCGGATAATGTGAAAAGAAAAAAAGAGAAAACATATAAATTAATATAAAATAAAAAATCGGATGTGATGATAAATATTACTCCCTCCGTTTCTGGAAAAGTGTTACTATCACTTTTTCATTTTAGCCTAAAAATAGGCCAATTTGAATAAGTGATAGTAACTCTTTTCCTGAAACGGAGGTAGTATTTATTATTTATTAGGCTTTTTATCTATATCTTTTTGCATCCTTTTGACCTACATCTTTAAATTGTGTGGTTTTACTAGCATTGAGATTCAAATTTGAAGATAGATCACCAATTGGTATGCCAGTATGCATTTGTTGACTTGAGTTTGAATCTGGTGAAGAAAATGGTGAACCGGTTTTTGATCCCTAAAAACTTGGTGTAGCAGGAGATTATGGGGATCTAGCTAGCACTTGTTGCAAACAATCCAATAGAGCATACTTGTTCAACGACTTTGGGGTGTTGTGACAACTTTTGTATCCGAAAAATTTCCCGTGTGTTTTATGCCAGTCCTCTCTATATTTTCGTTCCTGGCATATGCAAAAACTTTTTTGTTAAAGATCGTGTCAAATTAAAAAATAACTTTTTTAAAATTTAGAATTTTATAATTATTCGTGCCAAATCAATATCAGTTTTATCACTCATTGTGACTCGATTGGCTTGAACACATCAACATATAAGGACACTTCTTTATTGATTGTATAAAAACGACCCAATTACCCTATATGATCACATATTCTGAGGTTAAGTGTTTATTCGCAAAACTTTGCATGGATTTTCTCCCAAAATCAAAGTCCTTGTTGTTGAGCACCATTGATGAAATCTTGTGTAAAATGTATGTAATTTATGCAAATTGATTCATCTTCTCCTATAAGAAACTTTGAACCACAAATTTTATGCACAAAATATAGTGTTACGAGGGTGTTTTAGGGTAAAAATAACACTTGTGAAAAAATGTGGGTAAGTTGAATGCTTGTACGGGTACGAGAGATCAAAGTCGTACAACACTCGCCTAAATTAAGAAATGGTCGTTCGAGTCTTGCTTTGGTCACTAAGGATAAAAATGGTTGATCATAGGGAGGGAAACAAATAAAGTACTGAGATCAAAATGTGATGTATTTTACCATGTGAAATTGTTGAACTACCGTGTAGAAGAGTAAACTTGTTTACATGAGTATGATCTCTCGTTTTCGATATATTGAGTTATTTATTTATAATATTAGTAGAACACACTGATCTCGTAAGATGCGGAAGTTATGAGGGAGTGTAGACTATGGAGATAGTGGTGAAATTATGCCCGCAATGTTAGGGAAGACTGTCAGTTATGTACGACCACTACTTCATTCACTCTCTCAACCGTTCCCGCAAATTAGTTATTTTTTCATCGTGAGTGTATTTCTACACCACGCTTGTTGTAGACCTGCCAGACCAGAATCCTAATAAATATCATCCCATGTGACATATTTAATGTATCTTAGCAAATTAATATGGCTCATACTATTATTAGTTAAGTAACAATAGTGACTCACTTAATTAATTAATGAGGAAATATACTCAGAATACTAATTAATTTTGTAGATTGAGCAGTGTCGAGTCTACTGAGATTAGTAAGTCTATCAGGGACATAGTAAGTCAAATAGAGTATACTATTGGTATTATTGAGCATTACGCTCTGATAATACCAGTTGTGGGAATGATGATGTCATTGTTGGTAATTTATGACAGACATTGGTAGTTGGGTAAGTTGGGTACTCGTAGTGAGTAAAGTGCTTCATGCATCAATATAAGGCAATGACTAACCATGAGGAGGTAATGAGATAATTGTGTCAATAACAACTTGATATTGACGCCATCGAGTCATGGAAGTTGGAAATGATGCACAAACATTACCCTCTCGTTGATAGAAAATTAGTTATGAATGATCACACATCAATTAAGTGATGATACGAAGCACTGTCGTCACTTCATAAACGATGCACAATTATGGCATCACTCAGTGAGTGATGCATGCTTGTGGCACAACTTTGCAGATTATGCCATCTCATGATATATTAGCAATACAAACTCGTTGGACCTCTCTGTAAGTGATTCAAGCTAGTGGCATCACATTGTCAAAGATGGCATCACAATACAAGTTTAGTGCATAAATTTGTCAATGATGCACATGGATGGCATTGTTGGGCCTTGTATAAAATTATGTCAAGTATTAACCATCTTGTTAGAATACTCGATTATTAGCTATCAGTAGCTCGGTGCATCGTTTAGAGTTTTCAATAGTGGATGTCATCAAGTTAGAGTAGCTCAGGCGTCCAAAGACGCACATTGCACAGGCAAGATAGAGGATTTGGTGCTCCACCAAGAACAAGAGGCACCAGTTAAGGCCAATATAGGGAAAAAAAGAGTTGCTGGCCTTATGCCAGCACAAAACAATGGGGAATTGACATTATCCAAAACCATAATGGATGCTAACATTAGGCTAGCACCGCAAAAGTGGTTAGCGTTGGCATTAGTCCAACGTTGTGGTAGCAGTAGCTCTAGCACTTGGCGCTAGCACAAGATTAATGTCATAGTGTAGGTTGGCGCTGGCATAGGCCATGGCCGTAATAATAAGGGCGCTAGCGCTAGGCTAACGACGTAGTTTAGGTTGGCGCTCGCATAAGCCAATGCCATCTTAGTGTGGTGTCGTGGTACGCCGGTGCCAGTCTAGCGCTAGCATCATGAGTGATCGAGCACTCTATGTTTTTTGCGTTTGGTGCTATTAGTCTTTGTCTCTGATGGCATGAGCACTTATATCTGCGCAAGCATCAAATATGGCATTTTCATCGAGTCGCAATAGTAAGGCTATTATTAGTACCTGATACCAAGAAATTTAGCCGGAGAGTTATTGCACTTGAAATAAGTTCAAGTTTCTCTTGATACTAGTGGATATCCAATTTAGGAGCTTTCATATTTTTCGAGAACAATGTCAAGGAAGAGAGTAGCACAAAAGTATGTTCTGAGAGGAATTGCAACAAGCACCCATGGCGTTCTGAGGACAAGTTTGCTCTATACTAGTGGGGAATCCATATAGGAGTTGTACAATCAATGTAGATTCGATACGAAAGTAGATATTGAGTTATGTAATACAAATATGCGGATACTGAGTTGCACAATAAATATAATAAATGTATATAAAATACTTAAAGTTCATCTGGGTGAAGCTCTAACACATAAATTCATAAAAATGCCTAGGGATCAATATAAATCACCTATTACTACTGGTTGAGTCTATATAATATAAATTATTTGTGAATCGTACAGACTGTATATTTCTGATACTGGACCAGAAATAATTTTACTCTACGGTAAAAACCCATCATCAACAAAGTGAAGAGAGAGATCTAGGATTATGTGGCATTTTTTTTGTTTCTCTGATTCCTCCAATTTCTAATATAGGTAACTGTTTTAATAATAAATTTGTTTAACCAAAATAAGCAACTAGGGTTAGAAGTATAGCCTACAAGACCAAGGGCTATGAGATAGAGTGTTTTAACACTCTATTCCTTTCAAATGAATGCGGTCTATCTGAAGAAGTGAGAGTTGCATTATGAGAAAGAAAAAAACACACTAGATGGATGAAGATCTCTCGTTTGAGAAAAAAAATTCGTATGGACGGGTGATCATTACTCGTCCATGTAAATATTTAGTTGCTTAAATAATAACTAACCTAGGTAGGATCCATGTTTTGGAAGTTTAATATTGTAAAAAATACCACTTGTTTAGATTGAGCGGGAAATATCACCTATATAGTGTAGACCTTTCGATCGAAAGAGTGTATAAAGGAGTTTGGGTGAAGGGGTGTTTCCTATATCCATATGGACACCTACTATGACCAATTTTGATCAATCTCTTTCGCTTTGAACGAGTGTTTTCTATCCATAGGCCTTGCTCTAAGAAAAGGAGGAATCTGCACTTCAGGTCGGTTAAAGGGCTGCTGACTCAGTTTTTGGGCACCCAATAATTTGCTCCGCCTATGTTCTAAAATCTAAACCAACGGATGGATGGAATCCATGTGCCAAGGCGGGAGTTATATTTTGAATTGCAAAACCGAGAGAGAGAGAGAGTTGAAGTAGGTTTCGACTGTATTCGCTTTCTTTCTATCCGAAGTCAACAAAATTCAAATGTTTTGTTGAAGAAACAAAGATTAGGTCCGGTTACTCTATGTTACTGTAAAATCTCACTTCTTAGGTTTAAATTTTGAAATATCAAAGGAGATTAGATACTCTTCATTTCCGAAACCCTAATCATTTCAAATATAAATTCTGATTTCATCTCTATAGGGATTTTTCAAAATCCAAGTCCTAGAGAGCTATTAAGTGTTACAGATCTGAAATATGGGAGTCGAAAATTACCATGTGATTCAAATGGTAGGCGAAGGTTCTTTTGGGAAGGTATATAAAGGACGACGAAAATTTTCTGGACAGGTAACTCATTTATTTTCTTTTAATATGTCTGTGTTTCATGACTGATTGCTTACTGAAGATTTTATGATCTTGATTTTTTCAGACTGTTGCAATGAAATTTATTCTCAAACATGGCAAAAGCGACAAAGATATACAGAATTTAAGGCAAGAGATTGAGGTAATTTTAGGTTTTTGATTTTGGATTTTTTTGATGTAGTTGAAAGAATTCAAGAAAATGCAGAAACTAAGAATGAATGTTAATGAATAATGTTCTTCAATTGATTGATTAGAAAACAGTACAATGTGAGGACAGCTTATAAAGCTAAATGTAAAATGCACCAGTAGTGCCAAGACTAACATACACAGGTGCACAAACTGTTATCCTACACCAATTGTTCACATGCACTAATCACACATGCTAACTATGCTAACTATGTCTAACATCCCCCCTCAAGCTGTGTATCAGTCAGATACATTAGCTTGGCAGTAAGACAACTGAATACTGAGTTGCACAATCCCTTTGTAAAAATATCTGCCAATTGTGATGAAGAAGGGACATAGTTTAACTTCATGAATTTCTGACTTACTAATCCTCTTATGAAGTGATAATCAACTTCTATGTGTTTTGTTCTGGCATGAAAGATTGGATTTGTTGCCAGACTTGTAGCACTTTGATTATCACAGTACAATGTCACTGGAGTTGATATTGGAAAGTGCAGTTCCTTTAGTAGATATAATATCCATAATAACTCTGAAGATGTTACTGCCAATGACTTATATTCAGCTTCAGTTGAACTTCTAGAGATTGTAGGTTGTTTCTTGGAGGACCATGAAACCAGTGAATTCCCTAGAAAAATTGCATATCCACTTGTTGATTTTCTTGTATCTGGGCATCCTGCCCAATCAGAGTCTGAATATGCTGTTACTCTATCAACATTACCAGCTGCCAGAGTTATGCCAGAGCCAATAGTTCCTTTAAGATATCTCATTATTCTTTTCACCAAAAGAAAGTGCATATCAGACGGTGAATGCATAAATTGTGAGACATAGTTAACTGCATATGCAATATCAGGTCTTGTCATTGTTAGGTACTGTAAACCACCAACCAAACTTCTGTAGAATGTTGAAGAAATCAGTTTAGTTCCACAGTACACAGATAATCTAGGAGCTGAAGCAACAGGATTTGAGCTTGGCTTGCAGGTGAACATGTCAGCTTTCTTGAGCAATTCTAAGGTATATTTCTTCTGTGTAAGCAGCAGTGTTTTAGTAGTTTTTGACTTGATGCACTCAATACCCAAGAAATAATAGAGATGACCAAGATCTTTCATGCTAAACTCAGTACCCAATAGTTCAATAAATTTTTGTACTGATTGAACAGATGATCCAGTAAGTATTATGTCATCAATGTAAAGTAATAATAACATTACTCCAGTTTTTGTGTGTTGAATGAAGAGTGAATTATCACATGTTGACATTATAAAACCATGTTTTATTAAGAAAGAACTGAATCTTTGGTACCATGCTCTTGGTGCCTGCTTTAAACCATATAGAGACCTCTTTAAATGACAAAAATGATTAGGATAAGTAGGAGAAACATACCCTTGTGGTTGCTCCATGTAAACATCTTCTTCCAGAAAACCATGTAAGAAAGCATTGGAGACATCCAATTGCTGCATAATCCAATTGTGAGTCAAGGCCAATGTCAGAACACATCTTATTGTTGTGCTTTTAACTACTGGACTAAAGGTTTCTGCATAATCAATGCCATCCATTTGCAGATACCCTTTGGCTACAAGTCTTGATTTATACCTCTCAACTGTTCCATCTGCTTTGAGCTTCACTCTATAAACCCATCTACATCCAAGCACATTCATATTTGCTGCTCTTGGTTCCAGTACCCATGTTCCATTATCTACCAGTGCTTTATACTCCTTATCCATAGAAGTTACCCAGACTGGTTCCTTACTAGCTTCTTTGTATGTAGTGGGTGTTTTTGGACTTTGTAAAATAGTTAACAAGGCTGTGGATATAATGTGAGCAATTGGAAAAATGTGCTACAAAGTCTGGTGGTAGATTCTTGGGCTTAGTAATTCCACTCCTTGATCTAGTATTGATTGTAGGTATTAGTGGAACAGAAACCACTTCAGTTGGTACTTCAGGAATCAAAGGTGTTGATATCAAAGTTTGGTCAGTAACTATTGTTTGATTCAGAACAGAAGGACTCAAAGTTTCTGGAATAGGTATTTGAATATTGGGACATTGTCCTATTTGAAGATTTACTACTTCTGGTTCAGCAGTTGAATTGATAGGAATTGAAGTAGCAGCGAAAGGAAAACTTGTCTCATCAAAAGTTACATGTCTAGAGACAAAAACTCTTTTAGTTGCATTATCATAGCATTTGTATCCCCTGTACAGTGAGCTATAACCAAGAAATGTGCACTTCACTGCTTTAGGACTTAGCTTATCTTTTCTGAATGAAGAGAGATTAGGATAGCATGTGTACCCAAAAACTCTAATCAAACTATAATCTGGAAGATCATTGTAAAGAAGAACAAAAGGAATTTTGTAAAACAACACCTTAGAAGGAAGTCTATTTATAAGAAAAGTTACTGTCAGATAGCTATCATACCAAAAAAATTTAGGTAAAGATGCTTGAAAAATCATTGTGTTACCAACCTCAGTAATGTGCCTAATTTTTCTTTCTGCAACACCATTTTGTTGAGGAGTCTTTGGACAAGATATTCTTAATGTGATGCCACACTGAAGTAGATATTCCTTGAAAGCTCCTTTCACTAATTCAAAAGCACCATCACATTGAAAGGAAATGATAGATGTTGACAGAAATTTCTCATTATGAATTTTGAAGTGCTTAAAAGAAGCTAGTGATTCATCTCTTGTTGTTAAATGATATATCCAATGAAACCTGCTGTAGTCATCTATAAAAAGAATGAAGTATCTATATCCACTTAAAGAATTAACTGGTGCTGCCCCCCAGATATCACAATGTATAAGTGATAATTGTGCATCAGAAACTCTGTTGGATGAAGTAAAAGGCAGCTTAACATGTTTACCCAGTTGACATTCATGACAAAATTGTTTTGTTTTTGGATCTGTCAGTTGTATTGAAGGAACATTGGCTAATTTTTGAAGAACAAGAGAAGATGGATGTCCTAACCTTTGATGCCAAAGAGCTGATGAAGCCATAATGGATGTGAATGCTTGAACTGGAGGAGGTGCTACCTTGATAGGATAAAGATTATCACACACATCACCTTCTGCTACAACTTCATTTGTTTCAAGATTCTTGATGTTGTATCCCCATGGAAGCATATTGAATGAAATATTGTTGTCAGCACAAAATTGAGATACACATATTAGATTTTGTGTAAGTTGAGGAACTAACAGCACATTTCTCAACAAGAATTCTGAATTTTCCAGAAACAAAGTAGCTTCTCCAACAGCAGATATCTCAAGATGTTTTCCATTGCCAATCATTACTCTATTTGTTCCTGAATAAGTCTTGCAGTCATGTAGCAATGTTGCATTACTTGTTATATGAGCAGTTGCTCCTGAGTCAGGAATCCACTGTGTACTGACAACAAATTTTGTGTCATTTTGTTCAACCCCTGAACAAGAATAAAAAACATTGTGTTGTCTTGATTTTGAAGTTTGATTCTGTGAATTTCCAGTTGTTGATGGAGTGTATCTCCAATTGCATCTACTTGCATAATGACCATGTTTTCTGCAAATTTGACATTCTACATTTGCCATATTTGTAAAAGATTTGTTTACAAAATTTCTTGAAGAATGTTGTGAAAAACTTGTTGGATTTGTATTTCTTTTTGAGTAAAAGGCAGTATTTGTAAAATCTTGAATTGCTTCTGATTCTTGTTCTTGTTCTTTCAACCATTGTTCATGATGAATTAATCTAGACCTCAATTCAGCAAAACTGTATTGTTTTTCTCTATTGTGAGAAGAAATTACAAACTGATTGTAGATTCTGCTCAAACCATTTAGAGTATACATCACAATATCCTCATCTGACATTTTCTCATCTATTGCTGCAAGATTGTCAGAGATCAATTTGATTTGAGACAAGTATTCAAGAATTGTAGAATTACCTTGTTTAATGCATTGAATTTGGCCTCTCAGCATGGACTTTCTTGCAAAGAATTGTAGGTTAAATTCTGTTTGTAAGTAATCCCAATATTCTCTTGATGTAGACAAACCAAGAACTCCTGCAGAGATTGACTGAGTGAATGTGGCATTTAAACATGACATTACAAACCTATCTATAGCTGTCCAAAATTCATACTCAGGATTGATTGTTAAGATTTCATTCACAGTAATTGTTTTAGATGGACAAGAATAAGATCCATCTACAAATCTTAGTAAGTTGGTACTCATTAGAATGGATTCAAACTGATGTTTCCAGAGAAGATAGTTATTTGAATCTAGTTTTAAAGAAACAAAGTTACAAATATTTTGAAAGGGTAACTGAATTTGATGTTGTTGATAAACATTTGTTGTTGATTGTGTGTTAGCTGATGTTGCAGAAGTGGTATTCTCCATTGTTGATTACTTGATTGATGATTTCACAAAAAAAGGATCAAATTTAACTCGTTAGAGATTAAGCTCTGATACCATGAAAGAATTCAAGAAAATGCAGAAACTAAGAATGAATGTTAATGAATAATGTTCTTCAATTGATTGATTAGAAAACAGTACAATGTGAGGACAGCTTATAAAGCTAAATGTAAAATGCACCAGTAGTGCCAAGACTAACATACACAGGTGCACAAACTGTTATCCTACACCAATTGTTCACATGCACTAATCACACATGCTAACTATGCTAACTATGTCTAACAGTAGTAATTTACAAAGAGGGAGATGATAGTGACTGGAAATTGGGGATACTTCAGACCCCGGATTGATATAAATGAATACGAAATTGAAAGCAGAAACAAGAAATTAAGGGTTGAAAGCAGTAAACTGAACATTGCAAGTGGCAATACCATCTTCTGGAGGTTGGGGGAAGTTAGACCGACCAAAACCCCGGAAGACGCATGGGCTACCGTGCCACTCATAGCAGTAACGAAATATCTAATTTGAAAGCAGAAACAAGGAAAAGAAGTGAAGTTCCTTTGCAAAGAAAACTGATTACATGTATCTTTTTCTTAAAACCTTTATTTAAGTAATAAAGAATTATGGAATAATATCGGTTCTTGACTTGTTTTGTTGCTTTTATCACTTAATTCGATGGTTACTTCATGTGAACTAATTATTGGTTGTGAAATTTTGTTAAAATGCACAGATTTTGAGAAAGCTAAAACATGAAAATATAATTGCAATGCTGGACTGTTTTGAAACTCCGCAAGAATTTTGTGTCGTGACTGAGTTTGCTCAGGTAACCTACTTTTACAATTATCTTTTAGTCTGTAACACCCTGCCGTTATATTGTCTACTAACCTTTCTTATTGTAGGGCGAGCTTTTTGAAATTCTTGAGGATGACAAGTGCCTCCCGGAAGAACAAGTTCAAGCTATCGCAAAGCAGTTGGTACTTTACTTCCTTTCACACTGAAATTTTGGAATTCCTGTACTGATAAAAAACAATAAAATTGATGGAATTCCTTCATTCTATATTGTTATTCTGGACTGCTTTCTAACTAATGTTCCTACAAAGCCACACAAGGTTTACCTATACTAATAATGTTTCCTTCAAATTCAGGTGAGAGCATTGCATTACTTGCATTCAAACCGCATCATTCATCGAGATATGAAGCCACAGAATATTGTAATTGGAGCTGGGTCTATTGTTAAGGTTGGAGAATCTGCTAAACATGTTTCTTGTTTCTAAAATCCTATCTAGGTCATATTATATTTGCTTAGAAAATGCAGCAACCTTCTTCTTTACAATTACGACTTTAATTGTGAAACCTTGAATTCCATACTAGTGCAGACTTTGATCGGTACATATTATTACATAGTCGGTACGAATGTAATGTATGGTAAAAGCTAACCTAATATTGTCTTACAGCTTTGTGATTTTGGATTTGCAAGGGCAATGTCCACAAACACCGTAGTCTTGCGCTCTATCAAAGGTTAGTCCAGTTCCACTTTACTAGTTAAAGGATGGAGTTTGGTTTGCATGTTTCCCAGTAGACAACAAATAATATGCTTATGTTTGCATCTAAAATGCTGTGTTATGGTGACTTAATGTTCTTAACTATATACCTGAAAATTATCAATAAGAGGAAGCAGCAAGTAATTTTTTATTTCAATTCTTAATGTTACCATTGAGATCAGATGCATTTTCTTCAAATTTTTTGTAAACACATAAAGATCCCTACTTATTCCGCTGTTTGTAATGTGTCTAAACTCTAAACTAGTGCTTTATCTAATTGTTGGTGACAAATGACTTTATCTAAACTAATGCTTTATCAGGTACTCCTTTGTACATGGCTCCTGAACTTGTACAGGAACAACCTTACAACCACACTGCTGATTTATGGTCTCTTGGAGTAATATTGTATGTTCTCGGTTTTCCTTGGCTCTCTTGTACTGTTCGTACTTATAACAGCAACAGCGCAATTATCTTATATTCTTGCCATTAGTCATAATTGGGTGTTATATAAAACATTTAAAACCCAATCCTGTTAGATATTTAAACTCAACCAAAAATATTCAACTTTAAAGCCTTTTCAAACTAAAAGCTTATGAATATTAGAGTGACCGAGACTATTTATCTTGTATTTAATGCTAATCCAGTTTTCCTTGTGTCATCACTAGCCTTTACTCTCAACAGTTAACACTTTGAATTCATTTTTACCCTTTATTTGTATTATTTTAAAGTCAGAAGCTTGCTGAGAGTTGCATGGTACTATCCACCGAGTTATATATCCTCATATGCTGACACCTTTCTGTGAGTAGTACAGGCTATGTTCTATGTCATACTGGCCTAACTCATCTTTTATTTATAAATTTTTTAAGGGCGTTCCAGGTTTGGAAACCTCACCCTGACTTATTTTCTTCTTCCTAATCCTTATGTTAGACCAATGATCACTCCCTTGACGTCGAGTATTATATGTTGCACCATATACATGCGTGAATCTTCTTGAACCTGCATCATTTTAATTACTGCGTCGAGATTGGACTAACCATAAAGTATGAAGGAAGAAGACCTGGTCTGATCATATTTGACTGAACTCAACTGTCGATAACATCTGCTAGTAACTATGTCTTTCGTTTCTTCTTCTGATCTCAACAAGTATATTTATATCCATTATCACATTGAATATTGCAGTACAACATGATGTTAGTTTGGAGTTTTGACTGTTTCATGAACCAGAAATTCTTCGGATGTGCTATACTGCTGCCATATCATTGTATTGTTTGCCCCTTCAAAAGATTGTACATTGACATTACTACATTTATTGAAGGAACTAATGAATTGCTGTTTGGGTGTAACCAGGTACGAGCTATTTGTTGGTCAGCCTCCCTTTTATACAAATTCAGTATATCAACTAGTTCGACACATTATAAAGGTACATGTGCTCCCCCCAGCCCACCACCACCTCTCTCTCTCTTCAGTTTTTTATATATATCATTTAATGAGTTGTTGACCGAGAATCATTCTACTTTTACAGGATCCTGTAAAGTATCCAGACACCATGAGTTCAAATTTTAAAAGCTTTCTTAAGGGGTTGCTCAATAAGGTTATTATTATGTGAAGTTAGTGTCATTTCTGTATGACCAATTTTTACTATGCTCCTATGTTCCACGTCAATGCTTATTGATATAAAATAACCTATACAGATGCCGCAACGAAGACTGACATGGCCCGCACTCCGTGAGCACCCCTTTGTTAAAGAAACGTCAGATGATCTGGAGGCCATGGTAGTGTTCCATTTATTGTTCTGATTTTTCTTTTAAAGGTTTAACAATCAAATTTCTGAAGACAGGTGTTCCTAAATCCCTTGCATTCTAATCCGACAAATACCTGACAGGAATCACGTATAGCAACTGCTGCAGCTATGGGTAATGATGCAGCTTGGAGAGGCAAAGGCAACAACAAACCTGCGGCCCCTGTTGGATCCTATGCTGCAACTCCTGAGAGTGAGAATCTTGAGTATAAAGTTTATAGGTCATATCTTTTGCTTTATATTGTTTCTAACTGCTCGAAAATTCGTTGTTGCAGAAAAAGTTCATTCTTCTACTACTCCCGAGAATAAAGGTTCCCAAAATCCTTTGACTAATGATCGATCACATAGTCCTGTTGCAGCCATGGACGGTCCATTTCCTCATGAAGAGCCCTCAGAATTAACAGTTCCTGCTGTTGACTCAGGTATATACATAGGGAAAATGAAAACATTTATCCTGGTTCATTTTGACATCTTACTCTTAGTTGTCAAATAAATAGATTGGGACAGTTGATGGTATACAAACTTGATAAGATGGTCAGAATTTTTCTTCTTAGTTGACATAAGGCATTTTTTGTTGGGGTTAGATTTTTTTTTTTTTTTTTTTGACATGACTAGATCAGGATGGCGAAAGGTAAAGAACCAGAGGAGAATCAATAAATAATTTGTGCTTGGGTGCATCTTAATGAGTTTGTTAGTTAGTACTTAGTAGCAATTTCATCTTCTTTATGTAGGCAAGTGACTCTGAGAAATTAAGTTCTCTGCTTTAACTGTTACCATAATTCAGTGAGCCTAGTTTCAGCTGAGCGGGGTTAGTTTTGCAACTGATTCATATGTGAAAAGTAACAGACACAGACAACTTTTGCCTGACTTAATGACTCTTGTAATTAGTAATGGATAGTTCTGGTACCTGTTTATGATTCAGATACATTGAATTTTGAGTAAGTTTGTCCATGCTCAGGCTGCCAGGTTTTTGGATAGGTTGGAAAGTAACTCCAGGTCAATGAAAGGAGCAAACTTCATCGGTCAAGATAGTGAAGCAATGTCACTTGTTTTGATGCCCTTAACGGACTGGTCCAAAGATTCATCAAAAACAAGCAGGTGAATTGAAATTTCTACACTTTGTCCAACTTGTACCATTTCCCCCCAACTACATATGTTACTAGATAGTCATTCAAGTCTTTGGCAGACACAGTGGTTGCTGAGCAAGGCTTAGATGCTAGGTTCTTTCACATTGTCTGCATTTTAAGTTTTTAACTTAACATAACATGACATGTAATTACGTAGAGCATGTGCATTTGAATGGAAATATGTAATTATGTATAGCATGTGCTTATAATTACCATATGCCCTCATATGACAATATCATTCCAGTCTCAAAGAATGTTCTAAATCATTGTAAAGGTGCTATTGCAGTTAGTATGGATGTCATCTAAGCACCACTGCTTTCATTTGAGATGTTCTTTGCAAGTCTTTCCAAATTGTTTCTTGAAAAAACATTGCAATGACTGAGAGAACCTTCATGTGTTGCCTAAGTGTGCATCCTCACTTCCTCACTTAACCAATCTTAGTAGGCTTCCTTTTATCAAATGACAATGGAAGTTCATTCCTTTTCCTTGCACAAATGAAGAAATATGTTTGTAGTCTGAATCTTCAGCTACTGATGTACTGTTTCAGTACTCAATGGTTTCACTTCATTGAAGTGCATTAATTACATTTGCTATTGCTTGAATTTTTGTGATATGGTTGTTCATTTTCCATGCTCTATGAAGTAATTTGCTTGCCCAAATTGTTCAGGGATCAGGATATGGTTCGTGTAAATGTGTCTCTTAGAATCTTGTCAAACTTAGCCGCAGCAGGTGCTCTTCATTCTGATGCGGCACTCAACGACATGATCAGGGAACTTCTTGTCTTCACTAATAGTGTAATCAACATGAAATCTTTGGATGGTAATGATTTAACAGCGAAGGTAATAACATTGAAAGACACTTCATACTTCTGTTTCTCATATTCTGATTCTGTAAATGCATTTTATTTTCATGTTATCTTGCGAGGTGTCTTTGTACTTGATGGTTTCTAGTATATGGCTTTCCAAGGCTATTTTAATATTACTGGCAGTTAGAGCTTTTATATTCCTTGATGCTTCATTGTGTCTGATGTGGTTTCAAATTCAAACTGCAGAGCTTCTCACTTATGAAGAAGTAGTGGATATTAGTGGAACTGATCTTCGAGATTCTTATATCCAGCATTGGTCGATATTAGTAGAACTGTACTCAAAGGTTAGCTTAATTTGTGGAATTGATCGATCTTCATCGCCACCCATGGATTCTGTTTTTTCAACATCTTATCCCATTGATGTAGGTAGTCGACTATATTGAGGATGCATCTGGAAGCTTGAATGAGTCAACTGGGTGCATTGCTGTAATGCTATCTAGAGTTGTGCAGGGACTTAAAAGATCTCTGGTAGGTGGAGGCCCAGAGGTGGGTTCTGCTCTTGCTTCGCCAAATGAAGTTCCGAAACAGATCTTGCGTCATGCAAAAACAGCTGGAGTGGCAGAGTCATTGTTTGTTTGCTTAGTTGCTTCAGGAACTAGTCTAATAGCAGGTTCTCCAAATATGTTACGTGCTGCTTGCGAAGCATGCAGGCTCTGTGGGCGTTGGTAAACGGGTTTGAAATTTTGTTCACAACAGGTAATATTTATTTGTTCCCACTAAAAACTTTCTGGAGCCATTCTTTACATCGACTTGACATTGGGGAGCATGAAAGAGGCTCAATGCTTGGGATGGAATCAGCAAAATTTATTGATGCAGTAGCAAAAGCTTTGATCAAATCAAAAGCAATGCAGGTTGCGATTTACTATTGTCTACATCAACGCATGGAATCTGCTTTATCTGCTGCTATTCAGGTTGTACTTACTCTCTCATGCCACATATACGTATGCATGTATGCATATATGTATTCATTTCTTACAGAAATAACACTACCTTTTCTGTCTGACATACTGCAAGGATTTAGTGCTATGACAAGCCGCATATGCACTTTCACTTACTGAACTAGCAATATCTTACTGAGCTCAATAACTTCATCGAATTTATCAGTTTCTCACATGATAAGCCACTTCTTTACGTATGTATGCATATAGATTCTAATATAACATCCCTTCCCTTTCAGCTGATGTTAAGGTGCTGCGTTCATAATGAATCCGTATGTGGTTTGCTTTGTGGCCTACCTAGTTCCTTGCCTGTTACAACTGTGACCAGTGGAGGTGGAGATGGTACAATCATTTCAGAAATTTTCTCTACATTATGCCTCTGCACTTCGCATCCAAACAAAGAACCACCAACAGGAGAAGCAAGTAAAACGAAAATATCAAACCCAAATGCCCTTGTCGTGCACTCATGCCTCATCCTTGCCACAACTGCACAATATTTGAAGCTGTCCGGACGACTTTCGGCATCGTTCATTCTCACGACTACTCCCAAAAAACAACTTTCTCGACTTTCAGTCCTTGCTCATTACTCTTCTTCTAATGATACAGTTACAACATCCTTGCAACCACATTGTCTCTCTGCCATGTTAGCTCTTGCTTCTGTATTATCTCTTGAAAGTGGAGTTCCTTCTGAATCCTCTTTTTCTGAGTCTGTGATGCCTATGATCCCTCCAACTACCACACTATGTAGCATGCTCGCTATTCCATCAACAGACAGAGATGAAGTGTCTTCTAACCATTATGGTATGCTGTCATACTGGCATGGGGTTAGAGATGGTTGTGTTGGTTTATTAGAAACTAGATTAAAGTGGGGTGGGCCATTAGCAGTTCAGCAAGCCTGTGCAAAGAAAGCTCCCCAGATACTTCTTTGTTTATTAGCAAATCGTCTTCCGAATGTTGAAATGGATGAATCAAAAGATTTAATTGGCTTGTCACCTACTGGCATTACGTGGATGGTCTCTTCAATTTGTCACTGTCTTTCAAATGGAGCCTTATTGTTTCGTGAGATCTTGGTTAAGAGTGAAAATGTCAAGCTAATATCTAGTTTAATATCTGAAACACACCTCAAGATCTTGAAATGCTGGAGTGGACCTGGTGGTGGAACTGATGGAGTCAGAGATCTAATCAATACAGTTATAGATCTCCTAGCATTTCCTTTTGTTGCAGTGCAGAATGTTACCTCAGGTTTACCATCAACCACTGCTTCAGTAAGCAGTGGTTTCCTTCTCAACATGGGTTCACCTGGTGGAAAACTAGGTGCCCAAGACAAGGACATGGTGAAAGGAATTGAGGCAAACATGCCCAAGTATGTTCAAGTTCTCCTAGAGGTTGTATCTTTAATCGTCTGAATATAAAGCAATTTACTTCATCGGTGGTGGTTACTGATACATCCACTTTTGCAGGTAGGAGTGCCTGATCGTATTCTTAAGTGCTTGGATTATGTCAAGTCAAGAGATTTAGGAAAACCTGTAGCTTTTCTGGCAAAGATGGCAAGTGTTCGTCCCCTTGCACTTCATCTTCTGGGGAAAGGTCTGTTGGATCCAGGGAACGTGAGGAAATTGCTCAACAGTTCAAACCCAAGGGAGGTTGTTTTGGATATTCTGATGATAATTTCTGACTTAGCTCGGATGGATAAGGTGAGAATCTCATGCTGCTGCTTGATGAGTTCATCTAAGGGTGTCGATAACACCTATTTACCTAAAGACCTAATCGAAGAGAAGTGAGACCCATTCTTTGCTTCTGGTACTAAATATATTGATTTTTGGGAACTAGTACTAGTAAAATACTAAAATCCTTATCCTTAGTTATTATTTTAACCTGTTTCGGTTTTGGATTATTTGGTATCAGGACCTGGACAGGTAGTTACCAGAATGATTAGAGATGCTGATTTCCTTTATTCCTTAAGAGTTTTGACAGTTTTGGCCTCTAAATATTAAAACGATGTCACCAGAATAACCACAGGAACCTTAAAAGAATGGGTTTTGTCTAGTTTGACTTATCTCAGTAGAACTCGTAAGAGCCGCAATGAACATATTTGACAGGTTGCAGTTCTTGGTAGTTAGTAACCAAACTGGAATTGAACTGTTGACGCCTTCAGTATGTGATGTGGTGATTGAGTAATGCAAGTACATTCTTGTTCTTTTGGTTATCAACCGGTTGAAATTTGTTTGCTTTGCCAAGTTTCAACTTTTTTCTCCTTATGTTCCTTACCTATTTTTATTTTATTTCTTGCATTTAATAAATAGTATAATGGTTTGCAGGATTTCTATGAACACCTTAATAGGGCAGATCTCTTGGAGTCCATGAAGACATTCCTTAGCCATGAAGATCCAAATGTACGTGCAAAAAGTTGCAGTGCTATAGGGAACATGTGTCGGCATAGCCCATACTTCTATAGCTCACTGGTAAGGACATAATCCATGTGGTAAAATATTTTGTCGCATGGCATGGTTTTGTTGCTCTAAAAGATCCAACTTGCTGTGCACTTGTGTTGTTTATGTATTTCTTTTTTCAGGCAAGTCAACATATTATCAGTCTCCTTATAGATCGCTGTGCTGATCCAGACAAACGTACCAGAAAATATGCTTGTTTTGCTGTAAGATAATTCCCAATCTTAAATCCCTATCTTTTATTGTCTGATGACTCCAGAATGAGATGTTGGAAGAGCATTATATTCTTCTCATATCCAAATATGAGTTCATCCGTTTAATTCTAGTTCTGTAAAAATATTTCCAGTAATTGTCGTCTGTGGAAACCATATCAAGTAGAATTAGCTAATCAAAATTTGATTGAAAGACCAATAGTAGCATATCCTTTTCGCTAAGGTATCAATGGATAAAGTGGATAAGAGGCCTTTGTTTCAGTTTGATAAGATTATGGATATAAATCGCGTTCTGGTAAATGTAATTTTGACGGTAGCAAATGTGGTTAATCACTTCCTCTATCTAATGTATCTAATATTGTGGTTTCATTGTCTTTTACACCAGCAAGTGTTTCGTATTTAATGTTCTTATCTGTCTCCAGATCGGTAATGCCGCATATCACAACCTGTTGTATGAAGAACTTAGGAGATCCATACCTCTACTTACTAGTTTGCTGGTTTCGTCAGAGGAAGATAAAACGAGAGTAAATGCAGCCGGCGCACTGAGCAATCTTGTCCGCAACTCTAATAGGCTTTGTGAAGATATAATCTCGAAAGGAGCCATGCAGGTTTGTCAGATCCGTACACATTCCTCGTTGATGCCTTTGTTTGTGATAAATATGCTAAACATGCTTCCTCTCTCATTTTTTTTTTAAAAAAGAAAAAATCTTTGATCTTTCTAGAAGTTTGTTTTTTTAATCCTTCAAACTTCAAAATCGAAACAAAAACACAACTCTCTCAGTACCATTAAAATGTAAACCCGCTTTCAGTGCATTAAAAGTTTACGAGCTGGTTTGGTAAAAGGATATACACTGAGAGAAGGATAAGAAAGCAAATTTTGCAAAAAAAAATAGTGTTGTAGATTATCTACATATGGACCCTGTAGAACTGGATGGCACTAGCAAACAGTGGTACAAATTAGTGTTGTAGATCATCTATAAACAGTGGTACAACTGATTCCCACCGGAAAATAGACTTAGTTAAGGAATAAGTACAAGTTCAACATAGACTTAGTAGCTATGATTTTCTTTTTGTCATTTCATCGTACATAAGGCTGTATAATTGTGGTAACTATCGTTCTTTTGCCTTTACAGGCTCTGCTGAAGTTGGTTGCCGACTGTTCCACCGTAGCTTTGAGGCCGAGTAGAAAGGATGCAGTAAATGAATCACCATTGAAGATTGCTCTGTTTTCATTGGCAAAAATGTGTTCCTATTCACCTTGTAGGCAGTTTGTCCGTTCTTCAGAACTGTTACCCATTATTGGACGTCTTAAACAATCCCCAGATGAAACTGTTGCCAATTATGTGTCCATTATAATCAAAAAAATTGCAGAAGCCTGAAAAGATTTCTACATTTTGATCTGTGTACTCGCACTCTCATGCAATAAGAAAGAGTTTATTTATGTAATTAGATTATATAATGTATAGTAAATTTTGCTGTTTACTCATGAACACCTTGTCTAGATCAGTACTAGTTTTAGTTCCTGGGGTTATTTACGAAGAAGTTATAAGATGCCATTTCTTACTTTTTCAGTGAATCAGATTAATTACGAGCACCTTAGGACGGTTCTTATGGGCCATAACAATTTTTTCAATTTACCATGCCAGGTGACCTAGCGAATTTGACGTGCCACTATGGAAAAAGGGTTGAGAGAGAGACTCGTCCACCAGCTGGTGGTAGAAACTCTACCGTTCGGTAGAGGCTCTATCACCAACGACTACATTTAGATAACAACTATTTTCTTCCACCTATATATGCATTCCATTTATGTTATTTTATTCATACTATTTTTTACACAAATTTCACACTATTTATCTATTTTTTTTATAAATTCCTAAATTTATTTACTTTATATTTAATAATCAACGGTTTCTTTTGGAAGGCTGATATAGGGGCTCCAAATTTGATTGAGGGGCTCCTCTAATAAGACGAAATAGGGACATTATGAAGTAAAACTCAAAAACCCCTTATCCATAATATTTTCACAATACCCAAACCACCCCTAATTAGTAATCTTAATTACATTAATTAGTTAAGATTAATTTAAACTAATCATGATTAATTAAACATAATCTTTTACCTAATCAAATGATTTGAAAAAAAAAAAAATTGAATTTGTGTTTGGTGGGAAGAAAAACTTGATGAGATCACGATTTGAAAGATTCAAATTTTGTTGTTCAGAGAAATTTACGGTTGCGTTTCATGTCGAACCCAACCGTAACCATAAGAAAACCGAAGAACACCATTTTTGGCCAGATTTACGGTTGGGTTTTGTTGAAAACCCAACCGTAAATCAAAGAACAATGATGAACACCATGTTTTGTGCAAAGTTACGGTTGGGTTTTAAACCATACCCAACCGTAAGTAGAAGAAAATGATGAACACCATTTTTCCCATAGTTACAGTTGGTTTTTAAAGGAAAAACCAACCGTAACTCATCCTTTTGAGAATTAATTTTTTTTTGTTAAATTTGAGTTTTAAAAATCAAAATTTTGAAATAATTCAATCATTTTTACTAGATTGAAGGTAAATTGGGTGTTTGAAACAAAGAAAAAACGAAAAACACAGAAATTAGATAATCCAAATTTGTGTTATCCAGTAGAATTTACGGTTGGGTTTTGGCTTATAACCAAACCGTAACAATTCTGTTAATATTTTTACGGTTGGGTTTTGCCCTAAACCCAACCGTAGCCAGTAGAATTTACGGTTGGGTTTGGCTTATAACCCAACCGTAACATATTCTGTTAATTTTTGTTTCAATTTCAACACAGAATTACGGTTGGGTTTTGCCTTAAAACCCAACCGTAGACAAGTTGTGGTGTTTGTACAAAATGTATTACGGTTGGGTTTAGTAATCGGACCCAAGCGTAAATGGTCCTGTTAACTGTTTTTTGATTTTCAATATACTCCAAATTGGGTTTAAAACACAACTTTGTAACTTATTCCTTCTATTGTAATAGATTTAAAGTAGTACATTAAAGGAATAAAACAAAGGAAACGAAATACAATAGACCATTGGATGATTACACTTAAACACTTAAAGATAATGACGATAATCAAACACCCGACTTGTTTCCATAATACGGTAGCAATCTGTATGCTTGAACTCCTCCCCATATTTGATTCTATACTGCTCCATAGACAACACATGCTGAAAAAAACAAATCAATTATTAGTTTGAGTTTTTGAAATCTCTTTTTAATTAACGATTTATTAATCGAGAAACTTACTCTTTCCACACCGTTCTCGTAGGGATTTGCTTCGAATCTCATTTGCTTTTCCAGTTTTAAGTTGTTCATTTGTCGATACAACGTCTCTAACCGTCTCTTGATGGCTCTCCACGGCCTATGATTTACATTCCCCTCTAATGCCGCAAACATTCGAAATACCCGCTTCCACCATTCTTCGGTATCTTGACCCTCATACCAATTTTGTTGTGAAACAACGTTGTTATTGTTGTTATAGAAGGCTCTATCGTAAGCATGCTCTAGCATCGTATGCCACGCTCGAACAATTGCAACATCTTCATCATTCGTGTATGTGTTTACCATTTTTAGTGGTTGAAAGGGTATGGTGAGAATATGAGAAAATCTAGAATTATAATGAGAATGAAGGGATAGAGAATAATGAGAAAGTGACAAGTATATGTTTCCTTTTATAGGGAAAAAGGAACCAACGGATCTATTTTTGAAACAAAAAATCCGTTGGAATTGTGTAGTTTAAGAACACGGAAATTCAGACATTTTGAGAATCCCACAGAATTTACGGTTGGGTTTTAAGGTGAAACCCAACCGTAAAATAGTTGTGGTGTTTCTACAATTTATTTACGGTTGGGTTTAGTAATCTAACCCAACCGTAAAATTATTTTTAGAGTGAAATGTAGTTATGGTAGGGTTGTGTCACCTAACCCAACCGTAACTTCTAGTGTTAGTATTAGTGTATATTTTACCATATTGTTACGGTTGGGTTTTGCCTTGAAACCCAACCGTAATCTAGTTGCGTTGTTTGTACAAATTTTGATACGGTTGGGTTTAGTAATAGAACCCAACCGTAAATATGAATGTTTGTAGTATGAATTGTAGTTACGGTTGGGTTGAGTCATGAAAGCCAACCATAAAAGCAGTTTTTAAGACAAAATTAGTTATGCTTGGGTTTAGTTCATTTTCTTATCAAATACCAGAGTTGTGAAAAACCTTATTTTTAACATTAAAGGAAGAACCAAAGGAAACGAAATACAGTAGATCATTAGATGATTACACTTAAACACTTAAACACTTAATCATAACGGCGAAACTCAAGATAGAAACTTTGTTCCAAGATACGATAGCAATCTGTATGCTTGAACTCCTTCCCATATTTGATTTTATACTGCGCCCTAGCCATGGCATGCTGAAAAAAATAAATCAATTATAAGTTTCATTATTTTAAATATTTTTGTAAAGAATGATTTATTAATTGACACACTTACTCTTTCCACATTGGTTTCGTCGGGAAATGCTTCAAGTCTCATTTTCATTTCCAGTTTTAGGTTTTCCATTTCTTCATACAACGCCTCAAAGCGTCCCTTGATGGTACTGCACGTCCTCCGATATCTATTCCCGTGTAATGCCACAAATATTTCAAACACACGCTCCCACCAAGAATCGTCCTCCTGACAGTCCATCCAATTTTCAGCTATAACAACGTTTCTATTGTTGTTATAGGAGGCTCTCTCGTAAGCGTGGTTTATCATCGTAACTCACCCTCGAACAATTGCAACATCTTCATCATTCGTGTATCGAACCATTTTTAGTGGTTGAAAGGGTATGGTGAGAATGAGTTGGAAAGTCTAGAATTATAATGAGAATGAAATGGATAGAGAATAATGAGAAAATGAAAAGGAAAGGTTTCCTTTTATAGGGAAAAAATTCCCAACGGATAGATTTTCAAAAAAAAAAACCCGTTGGGATTGTATTTTTTTGTCACTATTCAGGGATAATTTACGGTTGGGTTTTGTAATGAAACTCAACCGTAACAAATTTGTGGTTTTTGTAATTATATTACGGTTGGTTTTGGCTTAGAAAGCAACCGTAAATTTTAATGTTAGTTTAAGTGGGATGATCATTTACAGTTGGGTTTTGTAATGCAACCTAACCGTAACAAATATGTTATTTTATTGTAAATTATATTACGGTTGAGTTTAATTATCGGACCCAACCGTAAACATAAGTTTTTTAGTGGAATTGTAGCTACGGTTGGGTGATTTCTTGAAACCCAACCGTAAATGATCATCTTCATTTCCTATATTCTTCATTTTTTATGCTTAAATCAGTCTTGTATTTGTTTTATGTTGGTGGAAAAAGTGGAAGAGAGATAAGAGAGTTTTAACCCAAAATTTTGAAAAAACCCAAAATGAGTGATTCTAGTGGCAAATTTGTGGAGGGTGAATCCTTGTATGATTGCCAAACTAAATTCTACATACCCATTGAGGGAGACCCAACTATGTATGATTATTTGGATGGTAGAGAGGTTTTAAGTGTAAGTTGTGATGCTGAAACTAAACCAAATGGAGAAAGTAGTCGTCAAAGTGAAGATTCAACTGTTGAAAATAGTCAGGTATCATTCTAACTTAAACTCTTTTTCATTTTTTGCTGATATTTAAGGAAATGAGGTGCATAATACTGTTTTTTTTTGTTACACCATCATGGTTACGGTTGGGTTTTCTTGAGAAACCCAACCGTAACTATACATTTGTGTTTCTGAAAAGTAGAGTTTCATAGTCTTACGGTTGGGTGGTTACCACAAACCCAACCGTAACTTATTACGTGCATGGGTATTTACTGCACTTGTTATGGTTGGGTTTTACTCTTTAACCTAACCGTAACATTTGTTTTGCTTTTTTTTTTGTTGTATTACGGTTGGGTCCGTCGATTATACGGTTGGATCTGACCATTCTAACCCAACCGTAAACTTATTGGTTTTAGTGTTTTGTCTGACGCTTGGCCTTGATCTCTTTTGTTCAGCTCGCGGTTGTACCTCAACCAATGAATGATCAGCCTCCTCTAAATGATATTGAAACTATATATACTACGGATCACTATTTGAATGACCTGGTAGGTTATAGATAAGTTGTTAATCCCTTTCGACATCCAACACGATGCCATTTTTTCTCTCCTAACTTTCTGTTCTTGGACCATGTAGACATGGGATAAAAAAGATGATGCAAAGAAGTGGGCTACAGAACATGGGAAACTCATCATGTGTGTGATTGTTTGTAACAACCAACCAAAACACAACCGCTTTCAAATGGTTTGTGAGTGTAGTGGACAATACACAAGACATGCAAAGAAGGGTACTGAGTATGTACCAAAGACGAAGATCAAGCGAAAAACTTACACTAAGAAGACGGGATGTCCTTTCAAGCTTCAATTTCGTAAGAACAACGAGAATAAGTGGTTCTTGTCTACGGTTGTATGCGGTCGTCACAACCACCTACCACCAGAGACTTTGTTAACGCATCCTTCTATGGCCCGGCTTACCAAGGAAGAAAAGCTCATCGTAGACGATATGACGGATAATCGTTTGAAACCCAGTGATATACTCGGGCACTTGAAGAAAATAAACTCAAATAATGTGTCTACGTTGGAGACAATCTACAACGCCAAAGCCAAGTTGAAGCGTGAGAAATGGGAAGAAAGGGACCCGATCAAACAACTTTTGTACTTGGGGGAGACGAAAAACTACACCATGTTTCACGAAGAAGATGAGAATAAAGAAATTAAGCATATTATATTGGCTCATCCCGAGTTTATAAAGTTAGCATGGTGCTCCCATCAAGTGCTTATGATGGATTGCACGTACAAAACTAACAAGTATGAGCTCCCGGTTTTGAATGTTGTAGGGCAAACTTCTACCAAGTCCCCGTTTAGTGTTGCCTTTTGCTTCTTGAGAAACGAGCTCGAAGAAAGCTATGTGTGGGCTTTGGAACAAATTAAATTATTCTACGTTGAAGGATATACCCCTAAGGTAATTATCACCGACAAAGAACAAGGCTTGATGAATGCCATTGCAAGGGTATTCCCAGATGCTCATCATCTTCTTTGCACGTTCCACTTGTGGAACAATATTCAAACCAAGTGTAAAACGATTATTCGGCCAACAAAGAAAAGTGAGATGGAGAGAATTAAAAAATTGCCGGTTTCAGAACAACAAACGGCCAAAGAAAAATTCGAGGAGGACGACAAGTTGGCGGAACTAAAAATGGGCTAGTTTCCAAACTGAATGGGACGCTTTGACATGGTCTATCACCAAGGAAGATTATGAAGAAAATGTTCGTATGTTATGCTTGCATTGGAGTAATTATCCAAAAGTTGTGAACTATTTGATGGAGCATTGGTTGAATCCCCACAAAGAGAAGTTTGTAGCGGCGTTCACAAACCAGTATAGGCACTTTGACAACCAAGCTACAAGTACCGTGGAGTCATCTCACAACAGAATGAAGAAGAAGCTTCATAATTCTGATGGTGGGTTTGTTATGGTCTTCGAAGCGATGCACGATTATTTTCTCCGTGACCTTGACAGAGTTAAGGAATCTTTTGAAAAAAGCCTTTCTAGAAAACACGTCAGCTATAAAGACGAACCATTGCTCCAAAGTATTTTTTATAAGGTGTCGCATTGTGCTATTGAGAAGATAATGTACGAAGTAAAGCACTATAGATTGGGCAACTTACACGGAGAAGAAGAGTGTGTTTGTCCTAACATGTCAAGTTTGGGACTTCCCTGCCGGCATATGATGCCCAAGTACGAAGAAGACGGTGTGATCCCAATTCAAGATATTGATCCGTTTTGGCAACAATTTTCTTTCGATGAACCCATCGTCGAACAAGATTTTGGTGCTACTTTTGCCGAAACCCACGTTGGAAAGGCTTTAGACAAGAAATACTATACATTAAATAAGGTGCAAAGGAAAATTTGGTTGACGAAGTTGAGTTACTTCGTGTTTCCGCACACAAGGTACGCTGTCAAGGAACAGATTAGAGGGAAGAGAAAAGATAGGCCTTCTACCAAAGAATCGAGGGCCGTGGGACGCAAAAAAGCTAGGGAATTGCATGAAGAATCAAAGAAAAGAAACCCTTGTGCATTTGAGCATTTGCAAAAGGAATATGAAGCAGAGGATGAGAAGGAGGATGATGCTCAACGAAAAATAAGTCAAACGGAACAAGGGGGACCAAGTGTAGTAGATATTAAAGGAAAAGGTCCCGCGGTTCTCACTCAAAAAAGTTCAACAATTGAACTTGGTGCCAAGGAAAAAGTTCCTCCACACCCAAACTCAAGAAGAGTAAGTATGAAGGAATTAGCAAGAAGAAAAAAAAGAGTTAGTATGAAAGAATTAGCAAGAAGAAAAGAAAAACTTAAAGGCAATACATTAGTGGTTAAAGAGCCATATACGATCCGGATTGCAAGAGGATTGATGCAATTTCCATCTAACTTTTCAAGAATTGAGAATGGCAAAATCGTCCGAACCGAGCACATTATTTATGAAAATTATATGTCATCGTTTCCTGTTTTTTTTCGTCCATACATAAAGGCCACCGACGATGTTGCCGGTGATGGTAATTGTGGATACCATGTATTCATCGAATAAATTGGACCATTTAGCGGAGCAGCAGGGTTGGGTATGGACGAAGTAACTTATGTAAGACATAAGTCAGCGGTTGAACTACGCTCTTACCCGGATTTATACAAGCCAATGATGTGTGCATATAGAGATGAAGAGTCGTTGTTAAACGAGGAGTTCATCGCTCTCGAAAGGCGTTTAATAGGCAACAAGAATTGCACTAGCGAGTATTGGATGAGCATGCCAATATGTGGGAAAATCCTCGCCAACGCTTTCAATTGCGTCATACATTATATCTCAAATGGATATTGTTTTACATTTGCACCAACAAGATCAACATTTGTCGAACAATTGGCTAATAGAAGATGTGTGATTGGGATGGTGCAGAACTGCCATTATGTCGGTCTCAAGTTGAAAGAAGGAAGTCCATTACCCCCTTTACAGGATGGATACGATGGTGATATCGCCAAGTCTTGGTGTCACCGCTTCAAGCACAATTTCGAACTCTGGAAGGCATTAAAACCCTCTCCGACCTTTCAATTCATATCATTTTTTTCTGACTCGGAGTCGGAATGATAATATAGTAAACCTGGAAGGCATTTAATATTCGTAGTAACAATATCATATGTATGTTGGAGGAATCATAATATTAATATATTTTTTTTTGAAAGGAAAATTTGGAGCAATTAACATTTAATGAAAAAGTTGGAGAAATAAAAAAAAAAATTACGGTTGGGTACTGAGTGCAAACCCAACCGTAAACCTTCCAGGGTTTTTCCCCCAGTTTTACGGTTGGGTTATGGCTCCAAAACCAACCGTACAACTGTCACGTTTACGGTTGGGTTTTGAGTCCAAACCCAACCGTAAACCTGGGTGAATTTTAATCTGGAAGGTTTACGGTTGGGTTTGCATTCAAAACCCAACCGTAAATATTTTTGTTAACCTTTTTTGGAATTTCAGTTCACTCAAAATTGGGTTCAAAACAAAAAAATTATGTAAACATCAAATTTTTGACCACATTACAACCCATGAAATCATTAAAGTAACCTGGGATACAATTGAAATTACCACTAACAAACCCAGATGGCATTACAAAAGAACTAATAAATAGGTTTGCGAGTGAGCAAAAAGTCCTTTAGGATGTGATAATGAGGTAGGTATAAAAAGGGCCATATTTTCCATCTCCTCCATTCCTCAAGAGATCTCTGTAACACCTCATCTTCGGTTTCACCCCTAAGTCGTAGTTGACCAATAATACGAACTAATGCCATAAATTCTTCTACGTATCGGTGTATAGTGTTATATCGACAAATCAACTTGACGTGATCACGGTTATAAGGGTTCCCGGTTTCAGAACAAAAGTTTTCATGGATTGTTTGCCAATAACTCGGACTCGTTATACCACTTTGCCTTCTTTCTTCTCCTTTTTTTGGAAAACGTAGTTGCGGCAAATACATAAATCTTCATCCAAAGAAAAATCTGGATTTTGAATCCCAGGTTGACCCATATTCCACTATGTTAGAGTACTAGTTTTGTTAGAGATGATTGTTGTAACATAAAGGTTTAACTTAAAAAAAAAATGGATGGGTTGGATATGTACTCAACTATTTCACTTATAAACCAGAAGTGTAACGGCTATATTTTGAAAAATGGGTCGTACAAGGTTTGAACGGCTCTATTTGAAAACCTAAATAAAAATCAAAAACGACCCAAAACTTTCCTCAAAATAGAATTTACGGTTGGGTTTTGGCTGAAAACCCAACCGTAATATACTTGGAAAATTATGTGTAAAGGTCACATATTTACGGTTGGGTTTTCAGCCACCACCCAACCGTAACCAACCTTTGTAGCTTTGAGTTTTCAGGTCAAATTTGGGTTTCAAAATCAAAAATTTGAACTTATTCAATCATTTTAACTAGATTGAAGGTAAATTGGGTCATTCAAACAAAGAAAAAACGAAAAACAAACAAATTAGAGAATCAAATTTAAAGTTATCCAGTAGAATTTACGGTTGGGTTTTGGCTTAAAACCCAACCGTAATATCCTTGGAAAATTATGTGTTGAGGTCATTTGTTTACGGTTGGGTTTTTAGCCAAAACCCAACCGTAACCAAGCTTTGTAGCTTTGAGTTTTCAGGTCAAATTTGGGTTTCAAAATCAAA
>JAJJMC010009630.1:480023-492040 GCA_023531435.1 Papaver californicum
TTTGTAGCTTTGAGTTTTCAGGTCAAATTTGGGTTTCAAAATCAAAATTTTGAACTTATTCAATCATTTTAACTAGATTGAAGGTAAATTGGGTCACTAAAACAAAGAAAGAACGAAAAACAAACAAATTAGAGAATCAAATTTAAAGTTATCAAGTAGAATTTACGGTTGGGTTTTGGCTGAAAACCCAACCGTAATATCCTTGGGAAATTATGTGTTGAGGTTATAAATTTACGGTTGGGTTTTGGCTGAAAACCCAACCGTAACCAACCTTTGTAGCTTTGAGTTTTCAGGTCAAATTTGGGTTTCAAAATCAAAAAATTGAACTTATTCAATCATTTTAACTAGATTTAAGGTAAATTGGGTCATTCAAACAAAGAAAAAAAAGAAAAACAAACAAATTAGAGAATCAAATTTTAAGTTATCCAGTAGAATTTACGGTTGGGTTTTGGCTGAAAACCCAACCGTAGTATCTTTAGAAAATTATGTGTTGAGGTCCTTTATTTATGGTTGGGTTTTCACCCAAAACCCAACCGTAAAATCATTCTTTCAGATTTACCGTAAAACTGTAGTATAAAAATGTGACATATTTACGGTTGGGTTTTGGAAAAAACCAAACCGTAAACCTGTCACATTTTTCATTTTGCCAGGTTTACGGTTGGGTTTTGCCTGGAAACCCAACCGTAAACCTAATGTGACTGGGTATTTTTATCGGGATTTCCCAATGCATGGTTTCCAACTTCAAATAACTGGAAAATAAATTTTAAGTTTAATTTTTCATTTCACGTGCAAGTTAAATTCAAACTTCAAATCCAACTTCACATTAAAGGTACAAGTAATTCACACATACAAAAGAAAACCATAGACATAGAGTTAGGGAGAAGGAGGAGGGGTAGGTCGATAACTTTGACGAGCTCTTTTTTTTGCTCATAACATTACGATGAGCAGCACCTCCACGAGTACGAGCTCCAACACGACCGCCTCGAGTACGAGCACCACGTTGCGCATCCCCGGCTTCATCATGTGTCTCTTCATCCGATGTTTGGGGCTCTCTTCTAGTAGTACTCGCATCTGTAGTCGCGCCTCTTTTACCGGGTCTACTCCTCTTTAAAGTCCGCTGCACATCCTCAACTTCATGATGAAGCTCCCTAATCAAAGCTTGGAGTTGGTCAGGCGTCCTCACATCAATTGTGCTTAGGCGTGGATTAATAGAGTCCGCCAATGCAACGACTTTCTTTTTCTATTCACATATGAAAATAAAAGTAGGATTAGTGTTTAGTAATAAATCTTAAAAACATTAATAACAAAAATAATGTACGTACCAAATTGAAATATGCCTTCTTCCAGAAACCATCTTCTGTGTTGATTGCCAGAGTCTCAGGATCATTGTTGATGATAGTTGGATGACCAAAATGGCGATACCACTCCAAGTAATCTTCTGCAGCCTCTTTTGTGCCCGGAGAGGGAGTTAACTCATTCCTTTGGACTTGGTATTTCGGATCAGTGCGGTTATTCCAACCCGCAGTTGAAGGCGTAGGCTCATAGTTTAGCACGATGTTTGGCCCTTCGATCATCGACCCGTTCACACACAATTTAAACATTTCGCGTGTCACCGTTGTTTGGACGTATCCATATTGCCGGAGAGTTCGGCGGGGGTTGGACATGACGTACCCAAACGGATGATACAAAGGGCCGTTGTAGCCTGCCACGTCCGACAATTCACGTAAATCCTCAACATGTCCATCACCCTCTATGCTAATCTTCACATAAAGGTCGAAAACAACATCATCAACCGTGAAAGCATCAATTTCTGTTCTCATCTTTGCTATGAGCACTTCTTTATATTTTGCCTGCGTCCCGGTGAAGACGAATTTCTTTCCCGTAGGTCCATTAACATCAACGCTTTTGAGGAGCCAGTATGGGAAAGTGAGCGTATACCCATGCCTATAAAGATAATAAATATTAATATAAGAAAATGAGAAAAAAATAAATTAAAGTTAAACATTGAAATTCAAACAATAAATTACCTGAAGCAGACCGGTATTACCGGCAATCTCAGTTTCCCTAACCCTCGAAGCTTTTCGAAGGTTAGCAAGTAGGTAGGCCAGGGTGGCAGTTCCCCACGAGTACTGATGGGTCATCCCGAGATCACCCTGAAACCATTGTAGATACTAGACGTTGACCCTGTTGCCCGAGTTGTCACCAAAGAAGATGGTGACGAGCATATATAGCAGATAAGCTCTAGCTGTTCGAATAGCTCTGGTGTCATCTATGACGACCCCAGCCATTTCCAACTTTCCGGTCCCTCCAAACTTCTCCCTTAGTGACCGCAACAATATTTTCTTGCTCATAGCTTGACCTTTCTTCGTAGGCATCCCCGGTTTATCTCCACTGACCAATTTAACTTCAGATTCAGCTTCGGTCTTATCCCATCCAAGTGTATCTTTGACAAGTGCATAAATATCACTCCATGACATGTTGTTGTCAAAACCCTCAAACACAGATTTACCTTCCACCTCCAACCCAAGAATTGATTGGACATCATGGGAGATGAAACGTATCGGTTTCAGGCCAATAACGTTCCCTGAAGGCTGCACATACGACACTGTCATACTCCCACATTGAATTGGTAATTCCGGGAGCTAACCCGGTACCATTTACAAGAATTTGTAAGCCCATACATTCATCAGTTAAGGGCCAATGTTGAGCCCTTTGACGAACCAATTTCTTGATCGCCTGTGTATGATCCTACAAAGAATAAAAACAAATTTGTTTTACTTACAAAAGTTAACAAACAAAAATTTATTATTATAAGAGAAGTGATTAGAATAATACCTTGGTCGCAGCAACTTTGGCAGCCTATGAATGGGGATAACCAAATAATATTGCAGATTTGTCTGGGGCCTCACCCCATAGTCCTCCATTCCTCCTCTTAGGCCACAGTTGAGGTTCGGCCTTTTCTTTGGGAATTTCTTTGGCAACCCTTTTCTTTGCCTTTTCTTTTCGAATTTCTTTACCTTTGCCTTGAGGGACATGTTGTTCTCTGTCCCGCTCTTCTTCTTCGTGTTGTTGCTCTTGTGGTGGTTCTTTAATCACAAGAGAACCTCTGGGTGTTGGTAGATCACCAAACCCTTGAAACACATTATATTCCTCTTCTGCAATTTGAGGAACACTACCACCACCTACCTCAAAAGAGGGATTATGGGTCTTACTCACGCCTCTCTTCTCAACCCCTAAATGCTTTCCGTGGCGAGGGGTTGGAGTGTGAGAAATTGGTGTTAAATTATTACCCCTCTTATTCTTCCTACAATACACAAGCAATACAAGTTAGATAATTTCCAAGCAATTCAACTTCAACTAAAAAAAATTTCACTGCACAAGATTATTTACGGTTGGGTTTTGAGAAAAACCCAACCGTAAATTTTGTCCCATAATTTACGGTTAGGTTTTAACACAAACCCAACCGTAAACTTTTAGTACAAAATGTTGTCCATATGTTACGGTTAGGTTTTAAGAAAAAACCCAACCGTAATACTCAAACCAAATTTTTATGGACGCTATTTGTTACGGTTGGGATTTTCAACAAACCCAACCGTAAGTTGTTTTTAAAAATTGGCGCAAATTATTTACGGTTGGGTTATCCAACCCAACCGTAATATCCTGAACTATTCATCTTCTTCCCTTTGATTTACGGTTGGGTATTGAAAATAACCCAACCGTAATACTCAAGAACATGAAATATTACGGTTGGGTTTTGACACAGACCCAACCGTAATATCAATTGTGTGCAACATTTTTTCCCCAAAATCATGATCAAACATGCAAATAAATCAATTCTAAGTTCTAAGAATACATGGGTTTTCAACAATACCTTAGATACACCATTGTTGGACTTTTCGGTGCTTGATTTTGCTTGTCACTATCGATTTCTTGTTGAATCTCTTGATTAGGTTGAAAGGAGCAGGGTTGATTGCCATCACTACTACCTTTAACACCTTTAGTATGCTTCTTCATCTCGAATTGTTGAGTTGAGTTTAATTGTCGATGAATTTTGCGAATCGGCGATGAATCGAGGGAGATTACGGTTGGGTTTTGAGAGGTTTTCTTTTGTTTTAGTTTTTAAAAGTTATGAATTTTGTTAAAAGAGTTTAGGTTTTAATTGGTATAAGGGTAAAATCGTCATTTAACAAAACCCCCTAGGACATCCCTTATCGTCAAATTGGGTCACCTCGGCTCAACTGGGAGCCCCTCAATTAGGTTTGGAGCCCCTATATCAGGCTTCTTCTTTTGACGAAGAAATACAAATTCATATGAATCGCTTTAAATCACAACACCAAATATATGTTCGGATGTTGTGACAACTAGATGATAAATCAGATAAAGATAAAGAACTAACCAACACTATGATGTTGGTATATTTAGGGTAGATACCTAGAGCTCCAGAACCAAAAGAAATATTCACAAGAAGATATCTATATCACTTTCACCACTCTTTCGGTTTCGATTAGCTTGCATGACCGCATGACCGCAACAACATATAAGGCTACTAGGGCATTAATTACAACGAAGCGATTTGACAAGCCTATTGAATCATGATTATTTGATGTTCATTGTTTCTTGTTGATATTTCTGAATAATGTTTATTTGTAATGACCCGATCCTCCACCGATGTCCCCACTTAGCCATTACGGTCATCCGGCAGTGTGAGGTTTTCTACAGACACGTTGCGGTCATCCAGCATCAGTTTTCCGGGAAGTCATCCATCTCTGGATTGCTCCCAGCCGGAGCGCGCTTAACTCCAGATTTTTTTTACCAACTCTGAAACCAGTTATGCTGAAAAGGCTTAGTTTTTAAGACAGAAAAATCAAATTTTATTGATAAAAAAAGAAGAAAATAGTACAGAAAAAGAGGGACTTATCCAATATAAGCATTTATCTTTTTACAATGGTTTTCCAGTGGTATAGTAAGTCCATGAAGAATATGGTTCTAAACCATTTTATCTCATGACTTACATGAAAATAAAGCTTCTCACAATATTGACTAAAAGAGATGCATTTATTCCTTTCTTCTTCGCCGTCAACCTATTATTTCTCTCACCCCAGATGACCCAACAAATAACAAAAAACATCACAAGCCACATCTGTCTCCCTTTCTTTCTAGCTCTTCTAAATTTCCAAGCAGCTAGTTCTTGTTAAAGAATCTCTGCTAAAACCCATTTAATGTGAAAACCACATATGAAATAGCCTCAGATTATCTTAGAGTATCTACTATGAAGTCAAAGATGACTGACAGATTCTTCAGTTGTATTGCACAAACAACACATTTTGTCAGGGGATATTGCAACCCTTCTTGTTGAGGATATCTATTGTGGAAGTTGCATTTTGTATTGTAGACCATAAGAAGGATTGTACTTTTGGTGGTACAAACTTCACTCATACACTTTTGAATGGAAGGTCTGAGTTGTTTTGATGTGTTGGGTCATTACTAAACTATGTTGGAAAACAATGGCTAAACATATGAGTTTTAAATCTTTTATTAAAATATAAAATATTGTGTTATTTGGGTTCGAGCTCCTGATCTATTGGTCACTTTACATGTTTTGGTTTTTTTTCTTTGTTTTCTTTTGTGAATGAAACACTTTAGTCCCACATCGGGGAGTTTCCACTTTTTAAGTTGTATTAAGAGATTATATAAACAAACTTTTCTCAATCGATTTTGAAATCCAACGAAAAAGGGTTTCTCCATATTTTTGGAGAGACCAATAGAATAATAATTTATTATTATCTTTCTCAAGTTTTTAGAGATTTTCCTTAAAGGGTTTTACTGAGTTGCCAAGCTCAAGTTGAGCATCCATCCTGTGGAGGCTATATCATCACTCTTGAGTGTAGCCGGGCGCTAATGTCTTAAGGACAACGTGTTGAACATGTGACTCACTCTGTTTTTCCAAAGTTTTGTTACATACCATTTCGATGTTGCGGAGATACGAGGAGCTCACCCGTTTTGACGAATCACTTCCGTTAAGAGCTAAGTATCAACAACCTTTGTTTATTTGATTTTCTTCATTTTTGATTATTGCACCCAACAATCTTAAGATATTATGATTTAGTAATAATTATAAATGAATGATTGATTTGTGAATCGTTAACGTTGATATTATATTTAGAAAATTAAGGATGTTATTTTGAAGTGAAAAAACAAAATTGAGTTTTCTGGGAAGCTGTAGAGTTTCGAGTATATCTCTTAACTTAGAAGGAATTTCGATGAATCCTTTTAAAAAAGTATAATAGATATCCTGACAGTTACCCACACCAAAATTCAGAATTTTTGGAGTTTTGAAAGTATTTTTTAGACATTTTAAAAAACTGAGAAACGTTCCTGAAAAATTCTGACGGGCAGAAAAATATTGTTGACTAAATTAGTTTTTCTGGTGTAACTATGAGTTTTTTGAAATGGTGATACAAATGAAGTTTGTATATCTAGATGTTATCTTCAAAACTCATATTTAATTTTTTGATTTGGACTTGTGGTTTGTGAGATATGGTATTTGGAAAGACGTTGTGTATGTTTGTCCAGAATATCAATAATTGTATCTAAGCTCTAGATTAGTATGAGATCTTGTAACCATTTATAGTGGTACTTTGTCACCTTGGATATAATATGAAAACCGGTACTAGCGAGTGCTTTTATCCAAAATAGACTTGAGATTTCAATTTAGTTGAAATATTTCTCATAAACAAATTAGAGCAAGTGACGAATTGATTTTTATGACTTAAAGTGATAATCTCTTATGTATTAGATTAGTATCACATTGCTAATGAATAATGAGATGTTGAATCAGTTGTGTATGAACTGTGCATTATGTTATAAATCACTTTGATTATATATGCTTTGTGTAGTATCAATTGGCGTGAATCACATGATTGGTTAATAATTGTGCATTAACAATTTCAATGGTGATTTCTAAATCATTTCGAATATGTTACCTTTTGTTGAAAATATGAGAATGATAATGTACTAGTGTACCATAGTCATATGGATAGTGAGCTATAAAGTACCTTTTAGTAACTAGGGCAACAAGAAGGTTAAGCGAACACATGTGTTTTAATTGATATGTATATATACAAAAGTGTTTGGGTGTTTTATTACCAAATTTTGTTACTTATTGATGATTGTGATAATCTAATGTGGAGAGAGACTTAAGTAACTTGATAACTATATTTTGGTAACAAACATTTTGATAAGATGAACATTTATTATCTATGATAATTTGATATTACTTATGTCAAACGAGAGTATCAACCAATTTTTTGAATCCTAGTTGGGCAGAAGTTTTATCATCTTAAATTGAATGATAAATTAAGTGCTAATTTGTGATAACTTCTGTTTTTAGTTATGTGCTTAACTCCAGAAAAGACATGTTTTGTCTTCTACCAAGAATGGGAAAGATGCAAAAGTATTTTCGTGAACAACTGAACTGTCAAAACAGTTGAAGAAATAGGTAATGATGTGCAAGGCTTGTCAGGTATGGACATTAATCAAATTATGATATCATTCTCAATATGTGCATTGCGATTTAAAACTAGTGTCGAATGCTATCTACCTAAGTTACTATGAAATGTTATACTTAGAAATATGGTCTTGTGATGCTTTGAGTGTTAGCTTAATAGAACAAGACAATAGTAGATAAAAGGGAAAATCATCAATGAATTGAGAATAAATACATGAACATGTTATATCATAATGTTGGTATAGAGTACCATTATATGGTGTGTCTTAGTTAGATGCAACCTAAAGGACACATAATTGTAGTTTCTTATGTTCAGAAATCCTGATAACTGTGGGGGTCCTTATGCCTCAAATGTAGGGGGTATAAGATGGAAATAAGTATTTGTTTGATTTATCAAGTATATTTATAGAAGACCCTAAACTTATATGTGTCCTACCCTGTAGACCTCAATTGTGGGGGTCTAAGGTGAGAATGAAGAATCGATTTTCTTTAGCAAATCATTGCATACGATCACCAGAACTGTACTACAATAACTTGTAAGTTCTGAAGTTAACAACATTTGAATAAAATAAATTTTATTGTTGATGATGTTGAGTTCTCGATAACAGTCTTCTGAGGTCGGGTTCTCACACGAGATAGAAAAGGTTAGAAAGATGCTTGACTTTGTGAATTTTTTGTTATAGAATAAAGTAATGATCACATGGAACATACTCACGTGACACTAAAGTTAATACGCCAGACATTGTTTGTCATTATTGTTAGTATGCTACATTAGATGGATGTTGAGGAAGTATACTTAAATGGTTAGTGAAAGGTGAAAAAACCTTAATGGTTTGGTTAGCGCTAGGGGGTAAAGATACAAACTGACTACACCTACATATACTTGACTTGAACCAAGCAATAAGTCATTGACCTAACAATATTATTACGTGATGATGGTGATTTCTAGTGATGTGACACTATTGAATTTATATAAGTGTATTTACACTAAATCTATTGAAGGTGCATATGTTTAGCATGCCTTTATTATGTGTTTTACAACCATTAACAAATTTGTGTTGTTTAAAGTTTGACAGGAAACAAATATGTTGTTGACGTGGTCTAAAGGAACAGAAGGAACCAAAATCAAATTTTGATTATATAGTTTCTGTCAAATGTGTTTAATGTGTGTTGTAAAATAGGTGTGCTTATTTCCCATTTTAATCCTGGAGAATCACAGGGATGCTTTGATCAAAGGACAAGAGAATTGGGATGCTTGAGGTACATATTTAATTTCAAATATGTGATATATATGGCACCAACCTTTTTGAGGAAAATGTAATGACCGTACTAGTATTTAGTACATGTATCTTGTATATGCCTTTATATGCTTTACAACCACCTAGAAAACATGTGACTTTTACGATTTGACTGAAAGACTAAGTTGTTGTAGACAAGCATGATCTAAAGGATCATTGGAACCAGAAGAAATTCTGACGGAAATGGTCTTTGTCAAACTCAATACGTTTAATGTGTGTTGTAAATGTGCAGTGCATTCAGTGTACAAATACATTCATTACCCCAGAAGAATTAGTGGGATGATCTGATCAGAAATTTGTAGTACGTGAGGTACATTTAAAATTGTGTATGTGCATGATACATATTGGACTGACCTTAAGAGATGTTGTGATTTCAGGTTTTGGAGAGTCTTAGCCTATGTGTGCGCCCTCTTAAGTCGTATCAGTAGTTGGAAATATTCCAACAAACATGAGGAACTCGACTGAGATGAAATCATAGTTTGCTCGCTTAATTTAAAGCATGAGAGGAAGTTGAATGGATAAATCCTTTTTTTTTTGAAGGCATTCCTCTGTGACCCAAGCCTGCGGCCACCATTGCTGAAACTCAATTGAATATATAATTCTAAAGTAAATGAGCAATTAGAAAAGTCTAGGCAAACTCGGAGAAGGCTAATTCGGTAAGACAACTACTCTCTAATGAAGTGATTTTGTAGACTTAATGAAGTCAAGAGAAAACTTAGTGGATCCTTTGACGAAAGGATAATCTAGAGAGATAGTTTTTTATTGCATCGAGGGGGATGAGGCTTAAGCTCATTAAACAAACTCGCCATGAAGGATATTCAACCTTGTTGACTGGAGATCCCAAGATCAAGGTTTTGAATGAGAAAACTAATTTGTAGTGGGTTAAAGGAAACACTATCATAGAATTTTATTCTCTGTCCCTTCCCTATGGTGTAGACGTGATAGTATGATTGCATGTAAAGGATGACTTTTAATAAGTCTTAATGAATTCTATAGTTTCAATTTAAGATTGAAGTGGGGTGTAGCAGTAAACACTCTTGATAGAATTCACCTATATGAATGTGGAAGTGAGACGCTTCCTATGAGAATGGAGCTAATTCTCTAGAGCCTGAGAAACGAGATATTTGCTCAGGGCCAAAATGAGCACAACCGCACGATCTTGGCAGCAACCTTGGAGATATCATGCGTGGTGGTTATCGCGAATTACACCAAACGCTAGCAGTTCAAGACATCGCGTTCACTGTCTCTAGCAAGTAGTTCTGGTAATCTATCACTAAGCAAAGGTTCAATACCTCATGGACACCTTTGCCTATATGGTATTTCCTGTTTTCTATGTGATTTTCAGTTTTTCATCAAGATTTAATTCATTTTGAGAAAATGATTTTTATGTTGTTTTCTATGGTCTTGGTATTTCTGATACTTAGGACCTAAGGGTCTCTAAGGGATCACTGGCTCATTTTCACTTTGGTGAACAAAACCTTTAGTCCCACTATGGGAACTAAAGATGAAAGCTCTCTATACTATTATGATTTATGCAATTAATAGTATGACCCTGGGGTCACCACACTTTTATGTGAAGAAGAGGACATTGGAATGACTAGTATGATTTCAACACACGCACGGTCCATCTGTTTGTTCAGTCAAGTCGGGTCATGGTATTTAGGGTGTTGGTTTACCAAGATCTATTTTGTGTTTTTTCATGTTTTATTGAGGTTTCCATTCATGTGGGGGATTGTTGGAAAACAATGGATAAACAAATGAGTTTTAAATCTTTTATTAAAATATAAAATATTGTGTTATTTGGGTTCGAGCTCCTGACCTATTGGTCACTTTACATGTTTTGGTTTTTTTCTTTGTTTTCTTTTGTGAATGAAATACTTTAGTCCCACATCGGGGAGTTTCCACTTTTTAAGTTGTATTAAGAGATTATCTAAACAAACTTTTCTCAACCTATTTTGACATCCAAGGAAAAAGGGTTTCTCCATATGTTTGGAGAGACCAATAGAATAATAATTTATTATTATCTTTCTTAAGTTTTTTGAGATTTTCCTTGAAGGGTTTTTATGAGTTTCCAAGCTCAAGTTGAGCATCTAATACGAGTGCTATTAGTAGGTGTAGTAGGGTGTTTTATCCTGGAGGCATTCTCCCTGTGGAGCCTATAACATCACTCTTGAATGTAGCCGGGCGCTAATGTCTTAAGGACAGCGTGTTGAACACGTGACTCACTCTGTTTTTCCAAATTTTTGTAACATACCATCGCGATGTTGCGAAGATACGAGGAGCTCATCCATTTTGACGAATCACTTCCGTTAAGAGCTAAGTATCAACAACCTTTGTTTATTTGATTTTCTTTATTTTTGTTTATTGCACCCAACAAGCCAATCATAACAACTCTTAACTGAGAAATTGTTACCTAAACTGCAAATTATTGCATCATTTGAATGAGACGAAAGAGGTAGAGTACCAATTGTTTGTATCATGTTGGCAGTCTCTATCAGCTCCGAGCTGTTTGGATTTCTGAAGTATTGGATGTTCCAAGCACCAATGGTTATCTGATCTTTAATTATTATCCTTTTGTTTCCAACAATTTTATACATTTTTGGGTAATAAAAGTTAAGGCTGATTGTTCCACTTGTCCCACCAGAACTTGATAGAATTGCCATCACCAATATTTATATAAGATTTAATTTCAACAAGAGAAATTTTGTGTTTGGGTCGTAGGTTTTGGTATGGTAGAGTGTTTGGGTCGTAAATTTGTCCAATGATGTGTTTGGGTCGTAAGACCGTCAGTCAACACGGTCAAACTAACCGACCGTTAGTCCAAAAAATTACAAGTTTGCCATTCCGTCAAAGTACCCATAAACAGCCGTTTTTTTGTCAAAAATTCGGCAAAAAGTGGTAAAAATTTGGCAAAATTCGCTGTATCATTTTTTCCGTTCAAAAAATCGGCGTTTTTTTGTGGCGATTTTTTCAATTAATCGCCGATTAATTCAAAAAATCTCTGTTGCCTTTTGTTATTACGGGTTTTTTGGTTTTTTTGGGTTTTTTAGAACTTGCTTCTTCCTTTGCTTATTCCTCCCTGCAAAAAAAAAAGAAAAACAAGAAAAAGCAACGATCAATCAAGGGTTTGTGGGTATTAATCGATTATCAACACTAAGATTAAGCCAATGATGAACAAAAGTGTATCTAGGTAAGTAATTTTGATAATTTTA
>JAJJMC010009630.1:492050-507607 GCA_023531435.1 Papaver californicum
TATGTTTGGTTTTTAGGGTTTTAACAATGGGTAGTAGAGTTTTTAAAGCCATACTTTGATCTTGCTTCTATGATTGTGATTGATTTATGATTTGAATGAAATCATTTGTTTATAAACAGGTTGGTGAATGATGGGTGTAGTTCTGAAGATGAAGACTACATTCCAAGAGTAAGGAACCTTAATCTTGAGAATTGTGATGAAGAAAGCTCATATTACACAGGAAGTGAGAGTGATGAAGGGGATAATGTACCTACTGATGCTGACAATGAAGTGGATAACATTAATCAACAACTAGTTTTGTATAGTGATAAAGCTGAGGTTTGTAGACATGAAGAAATTGATCATGGTGAGTTCATTAAAAACACCCAAAATCTGTATGAAAATGAAGATGAGGATGATGAGTTTAGTGTTGCAAATTCTCCCACAGATCAGTTATATATTGGCATGGAATGGCCAACATTTATTCATTGTAGGAAGTACTTGAGAGAGTTAGCAATTAAGAGGCATTTTAGTGTTAAAAAGATAATGAATACTGAAAAAAGGCAAGAATGGAGATGTGCAGCGGAAGGATGTACTTGGAGAGTTAACTGTTATCCAACCTTTGATAAGATCACATTTAGGTGCAAATCTGGAGAGTTGAAACATAGTTGTAAACCTAAAGGTGTGTGCTCTTTTTTCATGTCTCCTTATTTTGTGTCTCATTATGTTGTGCTTATTAAAATCTTGATGTTTGTTGTTTGTATACAGGTTTGAAAAATCCTATGGCTAATGCAAGATGGGTTGCTTCAAAGATAATGGGGTATGTTTCTGACCACATTGACTGCAAGCCTTCACATATTAAAGATAGGGTGAAGAGAAAGTATAAAGTAGATATCTCATATTGGACTGCTTGGCATGCTAGGCACATATGTTTAGAAAAGGTTTTTGGGTCATTTGAAGATAGTTATAGGCAAGTACCAGAACTGTGTAGACAGATTCAATTAGCAAATACATGGCAACTTATGCTGGCAATATAGAGCCAATAGCCAATCCGGTATATTGGCTTGAGGTATGATTTCTAATCCAATATATTTTGTGTTTCATTTAACTAATCCAACAGAATGTATAAATATGAACTTAATATTGCCAAATATAGGTCCCTGATGTTTACAAGGTAAATCCTCCAAGAATCGTAAGACCAGTTGGTAGGCCAAGATCGCAAAGAAGGCGAGAGAGGAATGAGCAACTTGGAATACAAAGGGGAATGAAACAATGTGGAGTTTGTAAAGAGTGGGGCCATAATAGAACTGGTTGCAAATTTCAACCTGAGGGTCATCCATCCAATGTTGGTAAGTGGTAGCTATCAGAATCTCTTTTGTACATTTCACTTTCTTGAACTGTGAATGAACCATATGTTAATCCATGACACCAGTACCTAGCTCATCCATCTAATGTATGATGTATTGGTCTTAGGTGTCCATATATATCGTGGACCACATGATAGGAGGCCTCTTATCAGTGATGGAGCCGCAATACCTAGACCAACACCTACATCCAGAATATATACAACTACAGGTATTAGGACAACTAATGGAGGAGTACCTAGAGGTGGAATTCCACCTATGGCTGACATTCCAATTGGTAGAGGGAGACCTGGTGCTATTGCAAGAGGTAGAGGTGGTGCAGCTGGTACTACAAGTGCAGCTGTAAGAGAAAGAGGGGGTGGTGTTGCAAGGGGAAGAGGAAGAGGTACTCATAGTGCTACTGCATCTCAATCATCTCAGGCATCTACAATCACACAACAGCCTACTACATCAACAAGGCCTGCTTCCCTTTTGGGGCACAATCAAGACCAGCCACAGCTAAAGAAAATCAACAATTCTACTTTTGGGGTTAAATGGTATTAGTTTTTAACTTTGTTTTTTGTCTTGTCAAACCAAATACTCTACTCTACAATTGTATAACTTGTTTAAATCCTTAAAAATCTTATTTTGTTGTGATGCCAATTTGTTTTTTGTTAAGTTTTCTTGTTATGGTGGTGAATGCAATGGTTCAAGTAAATATTTAACACAAATTTGTTAAAAAAAAAAAAAAAAAAAAAAAAAAACCCGTAATAAGCAAATGATGCAAAGAATTTTTGGCGTTTTTTTGACGAATTTTTGACGTTTTTTTCGCCGCTTTTTTGAACGGAAAAAATGATTCAGAGATTTTTTGCCGAATTTTTACCGACTTTTTGCCGAATTTTTGACAACAAAACGGCTGTTTATGGGTACTTTGACGGAATGGCAAACTTGTAATTTTTTGGACTAACGGTCGGTTAGTTTGACCGTGTTGACTGACGGTCTTACGACCCAAACACATCATTGGACAAATTTACGACCCAAACACTCTACCATACCAAAACCTACGACCCAAACACAAAATTTCTCTTTCAACAATATGCTTAGATTTTTTACAGTTTTCCACATAACTTTTCCATGAAGTTCAGAGGAGTCTTGTACCCACGTGTCTTCTTCATCACCTCACATCTTCTCTTGAATTATTTTTTTCCAGAGAATATGTTTTTCATTTTGATATCTCCAAGTCCACTTGTCTAAGTGCAAACACTATGTTAATGCAAACACTATAGTGAGGTGTTTTTTTCTGCTTTAGCTAGATTATAGCCAAGAGCAACCACTATGGCCAAATATTTTTTCTAGATTGTAGATTATAGCCAAGTTTAGCTACAAGGTGTTGAAAATGTGCATCACCGGATATCCAAGGCTTAGCTTGCGAATCTTGAATTTCCTTAGTAATGTCGAAAACCAGTTTTCGTACAGTACCTAAAACAAATGCTCAGTATCCGTCACATTATTTACATAAACTAAGTTTATGGCTCCCGTTTATTATTTGTTTGACTTTTCTCACATTAGATTTTGGCCTTTCATTATGTTTAACGACTATACTTTCTGAACCCTTGCTCCCAGTGACAATATTTTTTTGAAACTAGGATTTTCTCTCTATATAAGAAAGGGAAAAAAACGGTGTAGTCCAAAATCCCACTTAAATAGACTAGTTAGTCCTGACCCATTCAACTAGGTACAATTTAGTCCTTTATTTATTTAAAATATGGTAAATACATAATAACCTTCCTGATTTACAATTTGGTCCAAATATTTACAGTTTATTCCAAAGTGACTCATGATGATATCAACAATTTTAAATAATATAAAAATACTTTAAAAATAATTTATCTTTCGAACCGCTTGTCCAAAATTTGTAAATTTTATATATTCGGAAAGCTCTTTTCGAGATCTATAAAAAATGTACCCATATGACTATTAAATTTTTATTTTTAAAAAATTTATTTTTCGCTTAATCGTTATCTGATTTTTGCAAAAAAGTACACATGCTCAAAATTTTCCAGTCATTTTTTCACATGTGAACCACTTTGTACACACCTACAGAGCATGCAAGAAATTGATCACTCATACCTACTTTTTCATGGGAATTACACTGGTACACCAATATGTACACCTCTGTAAAACATGCATAAAACCGATCATTAATAACCACACATAAACTTATTTTTTCATAGAAATTACACCGGTGCGCCAATATGTACACACCTGCAAAACATTCATAAAACCGATCATTCATAACCACACACAAATCTACTTTTTCATAGGAATTACCATGGTGCACCAATATGTACACCCCTGCAAAACATGTATAAACCGATCATTCATAACCACACACGAACCTACTTTTAAATGGTATTACACTAGTGCACTAATATGTACACCCCTTCAAAATATGCATAAAGCGGATCATTCATAACCACACATAAACCTATTTTTTTATAGGAATTACACTGGTGCACCAATATGTACACCCCTGCAAAACATGCATAAAACCGATCATTCATAACCACACACAAATCTACTTTTTCATGGGAATTACACAAGTGCATCAATATGTACACACATACAAAACATGTATTGAATCGATCATTCACACTCACATGCATACCTATATTTCATGGAAAATACACGGGGGCACCAATTTGTACACCCTTACAAAACATGCATTAAATTGATCATTTATTTCCACACAAAGACCTAATTTTCATGGAAAATATACGGGTATACCAATTTGTACACCCCTACAAAACATGGAAAAGAACAATCATACTCATCTACAAACAAATCTTTTTTATGGGAATTACACTGGTGCGCTAGTATGTACACACCTACCCGTATTGTATAAACATAACATGGAAACTCAGATGGATTTGAACCATCAACCTCCGCAAACATTGTGATATTCTTCGACGCTCTACCGTTTTGAGCTTATGGGTCCCTAAAGATAAACAATAAAAAGAATCAAGTAACAATCAACATGTTCACACCTACATAACATGCATGAAATCAATCATTCGTACCCACACTCACACTTACTTTTTCATAGAAAACACACTAGTTCACCAATATGTACACACCTATAAAACATGCATAAAATCGGTCATTTGATGGTTTTGTAGTTGTGGTAAATAAAAGTTCGTTCAAGACTTGTGAAGATTTGTTTTTAAACCTAATTTCTAAGACTAAAAATAGCAAAACTCAAATAAAATTGATAACAAAATTGATAGTAAACTGAGGCTAAGATTCCACTATTTTTCAAATTTTAAAGTGATTTAATTCAATAATTATAATCATGCAATTCTTATATTTAATTTGATTGTAAAATATTGCAACAAGTAGATTTTAGAAACAACAATTGTATAACAAAAGCATGGAACATCTAAAACCTAGGCCAAGCATGTACCATCTAACGAAATCAAAATTGCTTAATAAGAATCATTAAATTAATTTTTAACCAAGGCAAATAGTCATAAAAGAATTGCATAAATTAATTAAATAAATATTACCACATAATTTTTTAGAAAAATAGCTTCCTCCGTCGCCTCAGAAATGGGGTTTAGCTCCTCATATTAATCACTTGCTCAAAATTATGGTTCATGGCTCAAAAAATGTTTACAAATGATAAAAATGGAGTAAAACAAAGAAAATAGTGAGTTTGCAACGTTTATAGACGTTACAGACTAACTATTACAAAGGGGCTAAAGATAACGTTGTAGATGGGATAATATCCGTGCAAACAGGTTGAAGAAACTGTTGCAACTGAAGATAAACGTTGCAGATGCGACAATATCCGTTGCAAACCGATGAAGAAAATATGGTTGATTGGTTGAAGATACTGTTGCCTATTCTCTGTTCTTCATGCAATAACAACAACAAGTTTTTTGGATTGAATTTTATCCCTCTGTTTGCCTCCTGAGCTCTCCCCAAGACTCTCTCCACTTTTTTGGCTTGACCCCATCCTATTTATACACCACAAACCATCAAATATTCACAAAATCTTCATTAACATAAAATAATACTCGGGTATTTTTTTCTCTTTAATTTTTGATCTGATTTTTTTGCTATCTTGAAGATTTTGTTTCCATCATCTGCTAGAGAATAGATACTGCTGAGACAAAAATCCTGAGAGAATAATTTCTTTCATTCTAATCAAACCCGAGATTGTTTGGATTGATTCTGTATTGATTTCACGTATCTTTTGATCATGTGCAACTCACTCTTGATAAGGCCAGTATATTCTCTGTTTTAATCCCAAAAATCACGTAAAATATCTTCATAAATTCAAACACATATTCGCGGAAGAGAGAAGATAATTTCCTGCCTAGTGTCTGAATTTGAAATAAGTGGGTGCCCGTAATCCAAGGCGTGGGTGCCTTTATCAATTATGGAGGCGCCTTTAGTATTTTTCTGGGTGCCTTTATAACTTTTTGAGCCAATTTTCCCCAAATGTTTATTTCTCCAAAAATACCTACAAACACAATAAAATCACAATATAAGTACACACATGAGTTCTAACAATATACAAATTGAGATCAAATAAGATACGAAAACGTGTCTATCATCATCCTTAACTAAACACATACCTAATTTTTTATGAAAAATACACTGGTGTACCAATATATATGCAACTACAAAAAGCACGCATGAAATCAATCTTCTTAAAAAAATTACTCATAAATTACAATCTCATGATTATAAAATGATTAGCACATGATGGGTTGTTGAAGAATTCCAAATTCTAATCAAATGACTCAGTACTTTTCATCCTCTATGGACGACGGTTCAACATTCTTATCAATCTTATACATCCAAAAATGTGAGATCCCTAAACATTAACAAAATTTATTAGAATTTATTGTACTAAAAGACTAAGCTTCCAGTTTCCTCAACTACTCAACTAAACAACATTGTTTGGTACAAACAATAATAATTGTGACATATTGAGCTCTCGAAAAGCCCCTTCTACTTACTTGAGATCGCTGGGAGGGTCCAATTTCAGATATGATATGTAGATCTTTTCTGGGTTTCTGCAATCTATACGTATATACTGAGTAGGGACAAAATTTAATATAAGACTCATAATGATAGTGTAACGCCTACACTTGTAAATCCAAAGTTTTAATAAATGATTTGGATCCAACAACAATGACTTGTTACAAACTAATTCACAAAATAAAGATAAAAAATAATTAAACAGAATGTTGATATTATTAAATTAAACACCATGGGATCTAAACAAGATCTATATAGTACATTTATAAGAAGATGTGCTATATATGCATCTAAAAGTCCACATCCTCCATTATCATAACCAGTTCAATCATATGAATCACTGACAATCAAACTTCACCCATACATAAATAATACATAAGATCGATCAATACATCAGCAAGATCAGCTCAAACAATGATGAAACTCAAAAAAATCAGCGTAATTACAAAAATCTCATACAGATCGATAAGCATTTGGGTCAAACACCATAACAAACCTAAATTCTAACAATAATCTTCTCAAACCATTGTGATATTTGATTTTACTAAAAAACACCATCGTTGAAACTCAAATAATCAACAACTCTAACAAAATTTCATACAAATTAACAAACAATTGGACCAAAACCATAACCTAACCAATACAAACTATACATGAATCACTTTAAAACATCAAGATTCTTCAATGAATTTCACAAAAACAATAAAAATGTACAACTACAAATGACTTGTAATCAGAATTATAAATCTTGATATTGAGAAAGATATGAAAGAAGGATTAGAAACTTACAATAAGGATTGATAAATGGATCTTCTTTTTCTTCTTATTTCTCTTTCACCTTCACTTTTTTACCAACATAAATAAATTAGTACGCTAGAATTTATAGGAGGTCATTTTTTTCATCAAAGAAATTCGATTTGGACTAAATCGTTAAGAAAAAGACTAACCAATTCTAGATTTAGTAAATTTGTACTAACCAGTACTAGGCCTAAAAGGACATGACTAAAGCATCCAAAGCCCAACAGATTTGGGACTAAGTATTAATTCCTACTATAAGAAAAGTATTATCCCAACCCGACCCATACCCGTCATTTTGACCCGCACCTGACCTGACTCGCCAAAACGTGGGTTGACTATGGCTCACACCTTCTAATACCCGCCATATGTTGGGTCGGCTATGACTAACATCTTTTCTAACCCGACCTCATCCGCTGACCCGCCTAAAATCCCCTATCCCTCCTAAACCCTTGGATTACTTCCCAGTCATGATCCCAACCGTTCAATCCCTTAGAAAGAGTAGAACCTAAATAAAACTAAATACTTGATCGACTCTACTTTCTCAATTTCTCTTCTCAGTTCTCACTTTTAACTTTTCACTCTCAGTTTCTCTTCTCCACTCTTCAATTCAGAGTTCAGAGTTACTCTTCAAAGTTCAAATCACCACTAGTACCACCGTCAAATCACCACCAACAAGGCAACACCGAAAGGTATATCGTGAATCAATCAAAGATGATTGTTGGGGTTTATGTTCTTTGATTCAAATCTAATTGTTTGATACTTTGATTGTAATATCATCTCATGATTCAGTCAAAGATCTGTTTTTTTTTGTGTGGATAACTTTGGATTTGGGTATTGATTTGTTTGTTGTAAAATTTATTTCCTTTTTCATTTGATGTATTGGGTTTTTATTTATTCTTTGATTATTTACTCTTTGATTCAATTTCATGTCTTCTTTTTTGTTTTAATTTTATTAAAAAGATTGATAATAAGGTTAAATTGTTTTCCTCGGGTTGAAAATTGATTAAAGAAAAGAATGGATGATTGTTAATTGTTTTCAGGAATTTAGTGTTCAAGTATTTAGTTGTAGAAAAGATGATTCGAGCTCTTGAAGTATAAGAAGATTTTAAAAGTTAGGACGGATATACCCGCACCCGCCCGACCCAACTCAACTTTATGATGGTCAGGTTAAAACCGTTGCGGGTGATGATTTCATTCACCCGCCATCAACGGTTAGGGTGGCGGGTGAGGCAAAACCCGACCCACCCAACCCGTCATGCATGATACTATCCATCGAGAAGATTCGTATAGTCTTCCCAAAGCCAAACCAGTGGTGCCCTAAACTAATTGTTGTGTACATTTAGTATTAAACAACTTGGGTTGGAATATCAGTTCCATCAATGTATAAGGTTATTTCAGTTCTCGATTTCAAAAGGATTTATTTAGGGTTTACATCTGCATTAGTAGTTTCATTCATAACTCTGCTACTGCAACTCACAGAAATCATGGCGAAAGGAGGAAATGGCAGATTTTTTTTAAAGAAAACCCTAAAAAGAAAACACAAGATGAATATATCTCCGATGAAGACATTGATAATGATGACCATGATGATGAAATCGACGCATGTAAGTTCTTTTTTCTTAAGTTGTAGAACTGAAAGTGTTTCATAAATACCTTACTCAGGTTTTTTTTCTTACCTTACTTTAATTTATCATAATGTTTCAGCTCATAAACAAAGAGATATAATCCCGTTAGATGTTAATGATGATATGGATGATTCTGATGATGAAGATACTGAAAACCGAGTGATGGATCTCGAGGTATGTAATCAGTACCTAATTTCTCAATAAAATTAGGAGTTTCTTATTGATAACGAGCTAAATGGGTTCTTTTGAGATTTTAGAAAATTTCACTAAAATGGGTTCAAATTATTTGTTATTCGTTTGATTGTTGCGTATTAAATACAGGGTTTGGATGATGAGGACGAGGATGAAGATGATGATAAGGATAATTATGAAGACGAGACCAAACTTTGGGGTGATGCTGCTAAAAGTAAGGGAAAATGTCTTACTTTCTATACTCTGCACATACATTTCTTATTCCATCCTCACATGGAGAATAAATCCGTCATATCATGCTTCTAATAGAAATAGTTTTATTTCTATCTGAATCTAGGTTTTTATCTAATTACCTTTCGGTCAGAAGCGGCACAAAGTTGGTGAATGTATAAGAATAAAACATTTTGTGCTTAGGAAGTGAGCGGATCCGTTTATTTATTCTTAACTAATCATGTTTTTATTTTATCCCAATTGCATGAACGTTTTAAAGTCTACACAGCTATATTCCAATACTGAAATTGCTTTATGTTTCATTTGAATTTATAGTTAGATGATGAGGAGGGGGTGTTGAAGAGGATAAAGAGGTGCTGAGACTGGAGCAAGAAAATGCTAAGTCTTTTGCAGAAGCATCCTTCATGCCTGAAGTTATTGATAAGGACGAAAATAACTTTGATATCGATCCAACTTTAGAGGTAGTGTTTTTGAAATCCTAGTGTCAATTTCACAAGAAATAAGTTTATGTTTCCCTCCCTTTGTTTGGAAACTTCTGAAGTATAGGTAAGAGGGCTAGGAAACTAAATTTGCTGTAGCATAATTTCTCCATGCATTATAATCAGCATTCTGTGCTCCATGGTTTTGTTGAGAATGAGATTGACGTAAAAAATTGCAATGAACCTTCGAGTTCAATAAACTATCTATACCCAATGGTAAATCAGAAGGCCAACCTAACTTTGTTGAATCCCTTTTTCCCCATTTCTGATTCTTTTTCATGGTCTTGGGACGAGAGCTACAAGATTCCTTAAATAAATCTAGCTTATCTAGAAAATGAAAAATGATCCCTTTTCTTTTTCTTCCGGCTTGGCTGATGTATTATGTCGCACTCGTATTTGTGCAAAGAATTTCGGTTAAGGGTAAAGTCTCGTCAAAATTTCATGCACATTTAGAAACTCAAGATGGCAAAGACATAGCATATGAGGAAATAAAGAAAGATCATAGTGCTTTGACTAAATAGGAACAAATGGACATTATGTACAGGTGAGCTAGTTCAGGGACCCTTTGCTTTGGTACTGTGTTACTGTGTACATCATTGGTGCTCTTTTACCAAACCTGATCATGGAGTGCTTGATCGTTTGTGTAATCTGCCAGTCTGCTACTTCGAATAGGCAGCTCCGAGTGTATACAAGACATGCTAAGCCAACGCTTATGTTTTTTCATATTGTATTTATATATTAGTTATTTATTATGATGTACAGCTCAGCTCCAGAAATAGTTGGTTTATTATCAGAACTGAATTCCGCATATGATGAGCTTGAAGGAAAAGTCAACCCCTTGCTTAACAAGGTATTTTTTTCATCTTCTTAGGATGACACTTCAAGTAGAATGAGCAGATTTGATTTTTTTCTGGTGTTATTAATTGATTATGTATTGATATTGAAAGCACAGTTAATAAGGCTAATTGAGTTTCAAATTTTGTCACGGAGGTCTAGTATGTTGGGTCTATCCTAATTTTTTACCTCAACCCCTTTACTTTTGTATCATGTTCTTATTAGGTTATTGGTATGCTTTTTGAAGGTTGGCATAAAGGAGAATATCTCCAAAGGAGGAATGCACTATTTGGAGTTGAAACGACTTCTTGTGTTGAGTTATTGCCAAGCTATTACCTTTTATCTTCTTCTCAAGTCAGAGGGGAATTCTGTTCGTGAGCATCCCGTGTTAGCTCGTCTTGTTGAGCTGAAGAACTTATTGGACAAGGTTTGTATTTATTCCCTAACAATCTTCATGTCCCACAAATTTGACTATACATTCTCGACACTTTGTAATGTGATGTTTAGACATTATTTTCTTTAGATGTTTGCTTTTATAAGGTTAGGTTATTTGACTAGTAATTTTCTTTGTAGTTATTTGAGTAGTATCCTTGCCTTAGTCTGGAGACATCCTGAATCTCCCAATTTCTTCGTTGTGTGTGATAATTAAGATATCAGGGTACACATGTACCTTGTAAATATTGTACAATGGCTTATGAAATTTCCAACCTACTTTGGAACCTTAGGGCACAATTGTAGTCACCCTATTACTTCATTGTTTACTCATGTTTTACGACATTGATTTTTTGGTACTACCTAATGAAATTTGAAAATTTTATTTTTTGAACTGCTGCTGCTGCTACTCATTATTATTTAGTTAAATAAGGCTCTTATAAGTTTCTTGCGTATCGTGTGTCTTGTGCTATATCTTAAGCTTTATCTTTCTATGTTTGACCTGACTCATCCTGGGAGTTATGTTTCTCTGACAGATGAAGCAACTTGATGAGAATCTCCCCGCTAGTATTGAAGAAATCATCAACCTTAATCAAACTGAATCAAGAGTAGACATTCTCAAACACACTGACATGGTCACATCTGAAGCACCAAAAATAAATTGCAGACTTTCATCAATTTTCGTGAAAACACAGGAAACATTATTGGTAGTTTTTCCACCGCCTTTTATCTATTTCTTATCCATGTTTTCTTTTCACTCATTAATGAACCTTTATCCTCAAAACTTATAAAACAAATTGTAGCCTCCTGGAGCACCCGAGCCGGTTGAAGTAAGACTTGTTAAAAGGGCATGATTACTGCACCGATGCATGATCAAGCTCATAAACATCTAGCTGGACGGGTGAACGGGTATAAATTTGACGAACTTGAGCTTAAATTTATCCCTTTTCCAATGTCTAATCTACAAAAAATAATAATTTTGTAAACTGAACAGGCAGCTTCAGTCATTGGACGATTTTGACGACGAGGTTGTGGAGAAAGATGGACATGCAAGTAAATGCCAGACAAGTTAACTGTCAGAACTGGTTAGAGTGAAAGCAAAAAAACCCAAGGTATGGATTTTGACAGGTTTTACATTGTAGATATCAAACTTTAGATAAGCAAATTAAACCATGTGCTGTGATGTTGAGTTATCAAAGACGACTAACAAGGGCCATCACTAGTGTGGTGAATTCTGTTATTTGATATATGCTTTTTAAGCAACTCTATAGATCTCTTGTTGTCAAATATGTTTCAAAAACACCAGCTTATTGAATTGTTTTATATATATTAGTTGGGTGCCTCACCTCATCATTTTTTACCTGATCTATGGGGGTATTCTGACCTTGTTAGTACTATCTAGTCTAGGGTTTAGTCCTTCATTTCCATTTCCAGCTTAACCCTAAATTGTGGATCCATTAAATGTTGATATCTAGGTTATATCTGGGGATGACGATTTGCCCAAGAGAGATGATATATGTGAAAGAAGAAGGAAGAATGAACTCAAGAGTTCTAGCAAAAGATGGAGGTGGCTCTGTGCATGATGACAATGATGAGGATGGTGATGTTAATGAAGGTAATCCAGGAGCTAGGAAGAGGCGCAGAGTTGACATTAAGGATGGTGATGTAGAAGCAAAATAATCAGAAGACGGATTTTATAAGCAAGTGAAACAACAACGAGATGTAAAAATTTATGCCAAAGCTCAGTTGTATTCAAGGTCAGGTTTATATAATGTTTGCAAATTTTGGTTCTCCAGATCTTTAATACATATGCTAAATTGGAAAGGCAGAATCTTGATTACTTCGTCAATATACAAAAGCTTGCATTGCATAGTTTGTAATTCAAATTATGTTGAGCTTAGTTTTTTAAAATTTTCCACTTCGACGAAATCTAGATTTCTCAAACATCTGAAATTATAATTGTTTGCTTATTCTATTATGCAGAACTTCAGCACCAGCACTGTAGGCTGAAAGAGAAGAAGTTGCAGATGGAATGACATATTACTCCTCAGGTCATTACAGTTTCCTTGTCACCCAAGGGAACTTTTCTTTCTCTCTTAATCACTACATAGAGCTTAGTAGCTTACGCATATATTCATTTTTAATAACAAATGGAGAAGAATAGAGGTTTAACTCGTCCGTGAAACAAGAATAACAAGAATCCCAGGAAAAATTACAAGGTAATTTCAGGGAATACATTTTAGGTTCTTGATGGATCAAAGCATAAATTCTCTTGGTTGTAATCTAATAATAACACTTTATGTTTGTTTGCTTCCCTTTTTACGGGAGAAGCACAAGAAAGCAGTAACCAGGCGTAAAGGACAAGTCCGAGATGTGAAGAAGCCTATGGGTCCTTATGGTGGAGAAGTATCTGGAATCAATGCTAAAATCAGCAGGAGTACAAGATTCAAAAGCTAAACCATCCTGTATTTTTGTTTCCTCTTCGACTATCTACACGTGTCGGTTGTCTTTATGTGTTTTCATGCTTTTACCATATGGTGAGGATGTTAGATAAATGCTCATCAAATATGGTCCGATTTTGACCTATAATACCTATAAATTAGTAACAGTAGTAGAGAGAAGCATGTTTTAGGATTAGCAAGAGACTCCAACAGCCTTAAAAATCAACGTTGTACCTACAATTTTGATTTAGTTTTATGTAGTTCAGTCACAGTATGAAATTCAAAAACTAAACAATACTGCATTTTAGTTTCCTCTGTGATTATTTACACATGTTTTTGTTTTGTATGCCCTCATGTTTATGCCATATGGTGAGAAGAATCATCCAATATAACACGATTTTTTACCTGACCGTTCCCATTTGCAGTGCTTATGGTGATGATTTTTTGATTTACCAAATTCTTCTACTTCTACTATCAGTTTGTATTTGTAAGTTTTTACCGTTTTTGAGTTTGGCCAAGCTACTCATAATTCAAATAAGTTTCCAAATCTAAAGGTAATCCTCTTCACGCTGTCCATCCTCGCTTATGTTTGGCTTGATCCCTAGCTTACCTAGTAACCATGAATGAGGTCAAGCGGAGAATCTGTGCACACCCTAGCCACACAAACGTTTTACCCTCAATATGACGCTGAGATATATGCCACGCTGAAATGATGAAGATATTTGCCACGCTGAAATGAATACCAATTGCGATGAAGATATTTGCCACGCTGAAATGAATGCCAATTGCAATGAAGTATAAGATGCCGTTGTAAGTTTAAGGTGATTGCAATCCACATACAATTGCTGTAAATAATGGTGATTGCACTTGAATTGCAGTAAGATTGCACTCAGGGAAGTCAAGAACCCCATTATGTTTCTGATTGTAAAGCAAGTGATATTTCTTGCACTCTCTGCGAATATGTGGAGGTTCCACCAAACTGCTCTGCTGTAAAAGAATTTTTTCTGAGTACTAGAGATTAAGAGTGGTGGTTGTGGGTTCAACTTCTTAGAAACTCGAGGAGAAGCATAAGAAAGCAGCTAAGCGCAGTAACAAGGCGTAAATAACAATTGCCGGACTTGAAGCATCCTACTGGCTCTTATGGTGGATAAGTGTATGGAATTACGCGGCAATCAGTCGGATTACAAGTTTCAAAAGCTACACCATCTTATATTTTTGTTTCCTACTAATTATGCATCTTTATGTTTACATGCTTTTAACGTATATCACTCATTGTATAAGATCCAATTTTAATCATACCCTTTTAAGCAACTGTCAAGCTTAAACACACATCAACTTTGTAACTACAATTTGATATTTTTAGTAATTCATCATAAGCTTAGTTGTGGTTAAAAACAATACCAGACATCTAAGAAAAAAGAGAAGACTGGTACATTTTTGTAATTCTGACTTTCTTTTGGAAATCATGTGAAGGAATGCACAAACAGAAGGATGCATATGAATGCTATCCATGTAATGAACCAACCTTTAATTACCTCGACAGAAGGAGCATGATGCTTATATAGGTGTCGTGCTGAAATTGATGGCAGTGATGAAGTAGGTCGATGTCGTATACGTGAGTACAACCCACATAATTACTGTTAGAACCCAAATGGAAAATCTTTTATTCAGGGGCAGCCCACTTATAAGCAATAATATTATACTCAGGAAAGCAAGGAACCCAATTATGCTACTGATCGTATACAGGAGGTGGATTTTTATGGCATTGTCAGCCAATATAGGGGTTCCAGCTAAGTGCATAAGTTGTTCAGAATTATCCTTAAGCACAGAGTTATCTTGCCAAATACCACCTAGGGGGTTTAATCCAGCTTCAAATGCTATGGTTACGATCAATGACGCTATCACCATCAGCACGTCATGTTTCCTTGTCGGACAATTATCGTACTCAACACATCTTAATCTGGGATGCCGTGAGTAGGGGATACTACTAGCTGTTGCTCTCTAGTTATTAAAGTATGTTGGATAATATACTTTCTGTAACAGATAAAAACAAACACAGAGAACTTGAAGATGATTAAGGGAGGGTTAGAATTGAAATGCACATACACTCAAACACAGAGAGGTGAAGTCGCCTGTTCAACAGACTGCCCT
>JAJJMC010009630.1:514039-530643 GCA_023531435.1 Papaver californicum
ACATATGATCGTGATACTAAATTCTTGAGTTATTTTTGGAAGACCTCCCGGCTGCCCACCCCCCCTACCCCCCCACCCTCCCCCACCCCCCACCCCACCACCACCCCACCCCCCATCTGGTCGGGTTAGCCAAGTAAGTACGCTCTAATTAAAATTCCCAAAGAGCGATTCACTTTTGTTTGTTCATCTATTTGAGGGTGAGAGGTAGTGTTAAATTGTAAAGCAGTTCCTAAGTGCATCCATAAGGTCTTCCAAAAATAACTCAAGAATTTAGTATCACGATCATATGTGATGGATTTTGGTATGCCGTGAAGGCGAACCTCCTCGCTGAAAAATAAAGAAGCGACATTAGACACATCTATAATTTTTTTGCAAGCAATGAAGTGTGCCATCTTCGAATATCGATCAACAACAACCATCACAAAATCATTGCCCTTAGTGGTACGAGGTAATCCTAAAATAAAGTCCATACTCACATCCACCTAGGGAGCTTCCGGAACTGCCAAAAGAGTATAAAGTCCCGTATTCTGAATTGTGCCCTTTGGTCGTTGACAAACCATACACTTCATCACATATTTATGAACATCGCGCTTAAAGGAAGGCCAGTAATAACATTCTTCCACCAGAGAAATAGTTTTTCCACGACCAAAATGTCCACGCCACTACCATGTAACTCACGAATGAGATGAAGACGTAAGGAACCTCGGGGTATGCAAAGACGATTTCCTTTGAAAATAAAACCATCTTGAATGAGAAAATCATCCACACCATGAGCCAACGACCCACATCGTTCCCATATTAATTTAAAATCATCATATGTAGCATATATGTCTTTGATATAGTCAAAGGCCAAATTATCAGTGTGAATAGTCACAAGAAGATGAGAACGTCTACTTAGAGCATCTGCAACTTGATTTAACTTCTTAGTCCTATGCTTTATAGAAAAAAGTATATTTGTTATTGGTTTACAACCAACGATCATGCATACGATTAACTTTGGCTGAAGTATGTACGAATTTTAAAGCTTGATTGTCGGTAATGACAACAAATTCACGATGAACCAAATAAGTATGCCATTGCTTGAGGGCTTGAACGAGAGAAAGCAATTCTAACTCATAGGTATACCATTTTTGTTGTGTATCTGAATTTTTCTCACTATCGTAAGCAACGGTATGTCCTTCTTGTGATAATACTGCCCCAATACCAATAATAGATGCATCATAATCCACCTCAAAAGGTTTAGAAAAGTCTGGCATAATAAGAACTGGCGCAGTACATAACTTATGCTTAAGAGTATAAAAACTCTTATCAGCATCTTCTGTCCGGATGAACTTTTCTTTTTTTTTAACAATCAGTAAGAGGTGCTGCAAACGTACTAAAGTTCTTAACAAAATGCAAATAAAATAAAACCAATCCATGAATTCTTCGAACATCATGAATGGAAGTAAGAATGGGCCATCCGTCTATGGTTGATACTTTGAAATGATCTACATGTATACCCCTGTACAAAACCACACATCCTAAGAAAGTAAATTTGGTTGACATAAATGTGCACTTCTTCAAATTCACAAATAACTTGTTGTCAAACAACACTTTAAGCACTTTAGATAGATGGTTGAGATGTTCCTTATCACTGCGACTAAAAATTAAAATATCGTCGAAATAAACAATAACAAATTGACTAAGAAAAGGTTGTAGCACCTAATTCATAAGGCGCATGAAGATGCTCGGTGCATTATATTATCCAAATGGCATAATAAGCCATTCATATAATCCTTCACGTGTTTTGGAAGTTGTCTTCCATTCATCTCCCTCTCGAATACGAATTTGGTGATAACCACTACGAAGATCAATCTATGTAAATATTGTTGAACCGGCAAGTAAGTAAAGCATATCATCAATACGAGGAATAGAAAATTTGTAAGGAATTATAATTCGTTTTAATGCTCTACAACTGATACACATTCGCCAACCACCATCTTTCTTGCTAACCAAAAAAGCAGGACTAGCGCAAGGGTATTGCTAGGACAAATCAAACATTTGGTCATCAAATCAGTAACTTGACCTTGTAAAATGCGATGTTCTGTTGGACTTAGCCGATAAAGAACTTGATTAGGAAGAGAAGGTCCCGGTATGAGATCAATACTATGTTGAAGGTCCCTTAAAGGAGGCAGAGTAATTGGTAATTCATCCGGAAATAAAAAACTATATTGATATAGTAACGGTTGTACCTTGTCTAGAACTTCTACCATGGGTTTATTATTCTCGTGAGAGCTTAAAGTATGGGATATATGTAAACAACGAGCCATAATGGCTATTAAAGCACTATTTCTCCCATCACAATGTTCATTGACAACTGTAGGAAGCTTGGAAGGACATATAATTTTCTTTTTTCCATCTTGGTAAAAGGTGTATATATTCTCAAAAAAGTTGTGCACGACACAAACATCATACTTCCATGGTCTCCCAAGAAGAAGATGTGCGGTTGTCATGTTGATTATGTCACACAAGACTGAATCTTCGTACCCGGAAAAAAAGAATTTAACGAGACATTGATGAGTAATGTCTTGTGTCAACGAACTATTAACCTAATTAACTGAATAAGGGTGAGGATATGGAGTAACCGGTAGCTCTAACTTCTCGACAACATGGGCAACAATATAATTATCTACACTACCATTATCCATAATCATATCACAAACTTTTCCCCCTATTACACACTTAGACCTGAAAATACTATGCCTCTGTAAATAACAAGGTTGAGTAAGTAAAATCAGACGAATCATACCAATAAAATGGTCTCCATATGCTTCATGTACTTCATGAGATTCGTCATTATCCAACTCATCATTAACCCATGCATCGGCGTCTTGTGATTCCTCATGAACTTGAGTTTTGCCAATAAACCCATTAAACTTTCGACATTCACTAAAGGTATGCCCAGGTTGGTGACATTTATTGCACTTGTCCCCTCAAAAATTAGAATATGGGTTCTGTAACTTGGATTGGGGTGGGAATGGTTATTGATTTTTATTAGGAAAATGAGTATTAGACGCGTTGGTTTGACGACTAGGAAAAGATGGTGCTTGTGTTTGTTGAATAGGTGGAGCCTCTATTGGGGTAGGCAGAATAAGGGAGTTGTTCTGTGGAAGTGGAGATTGAGAATAGGTAAATTTTGGTGTTTGCTGGTGTTGATAAGAGGTAAAGTAATAAGAATCATCTTGGTAAAAAGAATTTGGATAAGGTGACAGTGGGTTATCTTGGTAAAAACCATAAGATGGATTAGATGGCTTGTAGTTACCTTGAAAACGTGAATTTTGGCGAGTTGATGGAGGTCTAACAGAACGAAGAACACGACGTTCAACCTTAATAGCATGTTGAATTGCTTCGACCATGGTAAATGCAGAGTGAGTCATCCCATGTTGAATCAATCTATTCAATCCTTCATTGAATCAAGCAACTAATTATTCTTCTGATTCATGCAGTTGATTACGAGCTACTAAGTTATAGAAGTCATCCATATACTCTTCCACTAGTCCTGCACCTTGGTGACAACTTTAGATCTTCACAAATAATTATTGTCCGTAATCTCTAGACAAAAACTTATCTCTAATCAATTTCCTCGTGCGTTCCCAAGTACGAACCAGAGGTTTTCCATATTTATCACGATCTTCACAAAGTTTCTCCCGCCAAGGGGCAGCTCCTCCCTTAAGTTTATATGCATCAAGTTTGACTTCGGAATGGTCTGGCACCTCCATAAACTTGAAAAAAGCTTCAACTTCATAAAACCAATCCAGTAAATCCTTAATTTTGAAAATCCCATTGAAGTTTGAAATATCAGCTTTCAACTTGTATTCTGGTAGATCCCCATAAGGACTTTATCCATATTTCAAGCGTCTATCCTCGGTCCAAGGGAATCATCTTCATCACTGTCAATTTGGAAAATCTAAGTCTTTTTGTTGCGAAAACCTATAAAACTCTCATGTTGTTTATTCTTTTTCAATTCCATCAATACCTCTTCTGGAATATCATCAGTAAAAACAAAAAGGTTGTCCGCAAGAGTCTTACCCCCAATTGTAGTTTTAACGGTTGAATCTTTGGTACTGGTATGGCCATCTTTCTATTGATTATGTATAAAAGAATCTACCTTGGAGATTTTTAGTTGTACCATGATTTGAGCCAAATCTCTTTTGATATTTGTCATGTCCAGTTGCATAACTTTGTGTTTTATATCAAACTGCTTAGTTAATTCTTCAGATAATTTAACAAGTTTGAAATCAATGTTATATGTGTCTCCCATATTTGGAATAGGAAAGAAAACCTAGAATTTTTTATTTTTATGTCTCTGAATACCAACAAATAGAGAACGATAAGGAAGAATGCAATACGGAGATTGCAGAGATGCGAAAAGAAGGAAAAAATGCGAAAAAAATGAACTTGAACGTAGAGGAAAAAAGAGAGAATACGGTTCTTAAGATTATATGAGATAATACTTCTCAAAACATCAACTGCCTTTATATAGGCTTAACTAATTGACTTGAAAAGGAAAGACAAATAACTAACCTAGAAAAGGAAAACATACTGAATAAAGAGTTACCATACTTTAGGGAGGACTCATAAAGAAAATGAAAGAAAAATATGAAGATTACTCTTTATCGTTCGTAGGATGCACTGCATCACAAAGCACCTGCATTTCTAAGAAGGTCGCCAATTTCTACATCTTTTACATGATTTTGCATTAAGAAGTCCAGAGCTGTGAATCATTGTTGTTTATGTTATATATTGCTCCAACAAATGACATAAGAATGTCCCTCTCCCTTAGCAAATATCTCAGCATCTGCAATTTTTTACATTGTTTAGGCAACCGTCTTATCATGTGTCTGAATCAGTCATATCAATGTGTTTCGACAATGATGAGTAAAGCAAAATTGCAAAGACAAACAGATGACTTTCACATAACAATTGTTTTTTAATTCTGCAAACTAAAAGTAACATGTTGCGATTAATTCCTTTCCTCAGTTTTTTTTATGGCTACAACGAGATGTAAGATAGTGTTCCCTTCATTATTCGATGAATTAATCGACACAAATTTTGGATCATAATTGGTATCATCCTGTACAAACAGTGACACTAACATCCTTGAGGCCTCCAAACGGTTATATTTCACACACAGATGTAACTAAGTTTTTCTTCGACTCGTCAACACCTGAATTGATTCAGGGAAAGTATCAATCAATAACTGCATGTTTTCGACTCTTCCTTTCATGGTCGCTACTTGTATAGGAACACTTCCGTTTCGGTCAATAGCCTTACAAACAACTGCAGTACCCCTTAAGAGCACATTCACCATCTGACCATTGTTTCCTTCCGAATCCAAGTGAAGCAGAGTGGAAAGATTGGTCTAAATCGGTATGAGAAGCTAGTTCAGGTTTAATACTCAAATCTGGTCACGAAATCTACATGACCACACATGACTGCTACATTATAGGATTTTCATGGAAGTTAGCGATTAATCGAGTGAGAATAACTGGACCGTCTACAAGTAACAGTATTAAAGCATCCAGATCTTCTCTCACCGCTATTTCGTAAAACCTTGTACACACCCCTATCTCTTTCCCTAGTTAGCTTGCTCTCTTCCTGCAAGTATGAAAAATTTCTGCAAAACAGAAAACATTTTTAGACAATTCCGTTAGATAAGTGTTGAAGATTAATTTTTTAAAATAAGCATTCATTGAAGAAGCAACTCAAGTAATAAATAAATGGAGTCCAAATATAATGGTGTTAACAGTTTCTGGAATAATCTGAGATTTTTCGGACTCAAACTTATATGGCAAGAGTACTTACAAGGAGATAGTCAAAGGAGAATTCTATAGAATTTAGATTTTTTATTTGAGCGATTCCTGGAGATTCTCTGGAAATATAGAGATACTAGTGATTTTATGAGAGTATTACAGAGAATCTTAGTGGTTTTTTAGAGAGTTTTTGTGATTTGTAAAGACAAAAAATATATAATATAATCAAAAATTCAAATATCTATCAATTTTTTTATTATGCAAATTACAATGTTAACAAAAGTACTACGAATAAATCGTAAAGTACGTGTCGTTTGTCAAAAAAAATTAGCATATGTATCATACCATCTGTGCTTTCTTTTTATATATATATTTTTTTCTACCAATATTTTCTTCTTTTGGCCATGACAGAGTACTATCACGCAACACAAATGAAAGAGAATGAGTGTACAATGAATCTAAAACAGATAGAGTCTGGATGCTAGACCATTGTAAAATAAATAAAAAGACGATTTGTATGTGAAGTTGATGCCTATAAGAAAGTTTCCAAAAATCTCACCTATTTAGGAGAGATTTTTGGCATGCATATTTTCTTATAAAAGTCCTCCAAAGTCTTTAAAATCCATAAATCCATGACTTGTAAATATAAACCCAATAACAAGGGTGTTTGAGTGACTCTTAAGAAATCACAATCTAATAAAATGGAGTTTTAGAGAGTTGAATATACTTAAAAAAAAATTTATCCACTAACAAGGAAGATTACGAGACTCTCTTAGAATCTCTATTGACTAACAATAGATTTGATAACTCTCTAAAAATCCTTCAGATTCTTATTTGACTACCTCCCTGTTAAAATTTCACGCAATAATTCAACTTAAAACACCTTCAAAATTAGGGATGTCAACGGGTCCGGGTCCTCCGGATATCACTGGACCTGGACCCTACTTATAAAAGTCGGGTCCGGTTCCTAAATTTATGGACCCATAACTGGACCCGTTAAAAAATCAGGGTACCCGTCGGTTTCGGGTACCCGTTGGGTACTGAAAAACTATCAATTTTTTTATTAAAATCTCGATATCTTCTTCTTTTTCGCTTGAATTCTTATTATACTTTTACAAGTTTATTATTATTTTTTTATTAATGTTCTAACTAAATATTAAAATATAAGAGAAAAATGAGAAATGAGAAAAAATCAAAGTCAAACCTAGAAAAATCTTTTCAATTTTGATAAAAATAATAATAAAAGAATGAAATAAACAGATATCCGATACCCGTCGGGTATCTAAATGTCTAATGGATCCAATTCTAGGACCCAGACCCAATCCACCCGGTTCCGGTTCCGGATAATAGGTACCCATTGACAATCCTATTCAAAATCAAAGAGGCAAAAAAATGGGTAAGGGACTAAGGTTGTTTAAATAAGAATGAGAAATGATAAATGAGGTAAAAACGCGCACCTCCTGTGTAATATTACCCGGTATATAAAAATTGAGTTTCCGTCAGATCAAGGTCAACCTATCGACCATGACGTATTCCTTCACTATAAATCCAGACGACGTAACACTTCTTTTCTCTTACTTTTGACTTGGCTACAGTTATAGTCAGGAAATGACTAATCATAGTGCTTGCTCTAACAAGGTATATTTATTTAATAATATCTAGCTGTATTTTGTACATTTTTTTTCTTATATATCCTCTGGAATCTTTTAAGAGCCGATCTAAATGATTGGGGGATGCTAAATTTAAATCCAACTTGTCTAGGATGATAAAGGAATGTCTAAAGGATGTAAAAATCCTAAGTTACCACTTAGTTTCTTCTTTATTAGTTTCTTCACTACTATCGATCCATGTAAAGAAATATCAATCAAATATTGAAAATTCCTCCATTCTCAAAAAATATATATAATATAAGGTAGGATCCGTTTACAATCTTATTCACACATTATCTTTCAAATATGATATATAATATGAGCTAGGATCCGTGCACAATCTTATTCACACACTATCTCACAAGATTTGCGCCAATTTTTCTATAAAGCTTAAACAACAATAAATATCTTGATGATATCTTGATGATATGTTCCTCTTATAAAACCCTATATTTTTTTACCAAAAATGAGCACAATCCGAGATACCAGACCTCACCATCTACCAATATTTTAAATATTAATTTTCAATGTTTGATTTTCAAAGTGGTAAATGGTGGTGTTATACGTCTCGGATTGTTCTCATTTTGGTAGGAATATAGATTTTTGTAAGAAGAACATATCACCAGATATTTGTTTCAAACTCATCGTCCTTTGGGATTTATATGAAATCACAAATAATGTGACTTTTTTTATTGAAACATGAGATACTAATTATAAAACCCAAATTTACTCGGAAAATCTGATATCTCAGATCAGATCCGAGTAGATCTGGATTTGGAGATGAAGAAAATAGTAGAAGAGAACTTTTGGATAATTTTCTTGAAAAAATGGTTATGCAGAGAGAGGGGAGAAAGAATAGACATATTTACATTAAAAGTTTTAAAATGAGGGCATATCAATAAAATTTCTATTATTTTCAAATAAAAATTTAATGAGTATTTATTGAGAGCATGTAATGAGTTTTAAAATGAGGATATATCAATAAAATTTCCTTTATTTTCAAATAAAAATTTAATGAGTTATTTTTTGAGTGCATATCATTCATCTTGATTTAATAGAGAAAAAAGAATCATACTCAATGGATACACCTAGAAAAGTTGGGTCCATACACTCAGTAAATACCCTTGAGGGACTGAACTCATCGTAGTAGCCGGACCCTGTTTGTAGTTTGATTTCCATCTGCTACCATTGGATCTCATTTGACCCAATTACTCCCATGAGGATAACGATGGGGATGGGAGTAATTCCGGTTCTGTAAACCTAAAACACTAAAAAAAAATACTAGGAAAAATAATTCATTCATAAGAGATTAAACTACATTGACAACCTCCAGAGAGATTTTTAGCCAAATAGGAAAATCATAATCAGATGGATTCCTAACTAGACTAGAAACAATATTATAAGATTCCGAATAAATGAGTCGCATTATTTGCTTCTCTTGGAACATGAGTACATATCCAAGAGCTAAAATAAGAAAGTAAACAAAAGTTGTCTTTAAGAACCGAATTTTTAGTCCATTTCACTGTAGTGGTTGAGCCATTGCGAGCAGCTACCAAATTAATGTTATCCCCCTCTAGATGTAGGTGATCAATGTTATTTGACTTAGCCCAGGTGACTGCCTGTAATGCCCCTAGCACTTCTGCTTGCTCCTCATCATATGCGCTTAGTGGAATGCTTGCTGCCCCTTTACATTCACCTGCAACATATTTTATAATCAGTATGAGCCCACATTAGTTGTTGTTATCTTTAAAACTAACATCGAAATTGATTTTAACAAAAGGCCCAACAGGGACAGTCCATCTAATATCCCTGCTAATCCTCATACTTCCATTGGATAAAATCATGGAAATATTTGTCTCCCAATTTGGAGGGTATTTATTAATCTCCAAAGTTAGAGTTGGAACAATCATGGTATTATTTTCAAACACTAGCATACATCTCCTTTTCCATATATGCCAAAGAACAATCTCCACAAACTGAATATGCTTTTGAATTAGATCATTAGCACCTGCTGGTATCACAAACTATTCCTTAAACCAATCAAACACATTCTTATTTTTAATTCTACCATAGAGATTAGGTCTAATGACAACCACACCTCTTTAGTAGAGGGACAATTTATAAAATATGTTGGATAGTTCCCGAATGGTTCCTGCAAAAAGGACAATTGTTATCAACATTTCTTATAACCTATGAGTATGATCCCTAACTGGAAAACAATCTTGAATGCATTTCCATAAGAAGAAGAGGATCTTTTGAGGAAGTTTAACTTTCCATATGGTGGGAAGCTAAAGTTCCTAGGATAGTTTGACACAAAACAACTTCACCAGCCGTATTAAGATATATTGATTTTAAATTCCTAACCTGTCTCTAAACTTTCCTAGTAAAGATTTAAAAGACTCATTTTTATTTCTCTGCAGTAATAAAGGGACACCTAAATATTTGTCCTTAAATCCCATTTTTTTTATACCCAAAATGTTAACAATGTCATTTTTGATTATATTTTCAGTTTTCGAGCTAAAAGTTATCCCTGATTTTTCAAAATTAATCGGTTGGCCAGACAAACTACTGAATTTTCCTATTATATCATGTAAAAATCTAGCTTCCTTAGGTCTAGCTTTTAGGAAAATCAGACAACCGTCTGCTAAGATAACTGAATTATGGGATGACAATCAGTAGTGACTTTTATACCATGTAAAATACCTTTATTTTCCGCAAAAATCAAACATTTGGAGAATTTTTTTATGCAAAGTATAAAAAGATACAGACTTAAGGGGTCTCTTTGTCGGAGACCTCTCTCAGGATAAAAGATATCACCTGCAGATCCGTTTAACAACACAAAAGTAGAGACTGTTGAGATGCATTGCTCAATAATCCTGCAAAAATCCTTATGAAAACCAAGTTTTAAGCAAATAATGTATCACAAAACACCATTCAACCCGATCAAAATCCTTTGACGTATCTAGTTTAATGGCCAATAGACCTTTCTTGTCTCTATTTTGTTTTCATTGAGTCTACCAACTCACGGGCTAGAACTATATTATCATATATTTGTCTCCCTTGCAGAAAGGCTGCTTGGAAGGGAGAAATAATTATGTTTAGAATGGGTCGCAATCTGTTGGCAATAATTTTAGAAACAATCTTATATGATGTATTGCATAAACTTATTGGTCAGAATTCTGTGGCATTCCTAGGGCAAGTATTAGGAATCAAGGAATTAAAATTATGGTTGCACTGTTTAAGAATATATTTAGAATAGAAGACATCTAGAACCATACAAATAGTATCATTACCCACTACATCCCATATTTTCTGGTAAAAACCAGGTGGGAAGCCATCTGGACCGGGGGAGGTCCAGGGTTTTATCTTAAAAAATAACATTTCTTATTTCCTCACTACTAGGTATTGCCAAAAACCTCCTATTATCATCAACACTGACGCAGACCTGAATATCCTCCATGAAGTCAGAAGGAATATTAGGTTTAGCGGATTTGCTCATTTTGAGAAATGAGTAGTCAAATCCACCGTAATCTCTTGTTTATCTGTCAACCAAATGCTCATATTGTTTTGAATAGTCTCTATGTGAGTTTTCCTTCTCCTATAGTAAGCCTTTTCATGAAAGTATCTAGTATTGGAGTCTCAAAAGGCCAAGTTTTTATCTTGAACTCTTTGACTCCAATAATCATGCTCAACCTCATACCAGTATTTCAATTTAGCATCCAAATCAAGTAACAAATCAGAATTAACTATAGAATTAGCCAGATTATTAACCCTTTTTATTTCAGCTTTAGTGTTCCTAATATACATATTAAAAAATTCCCCATATCTATGTAAGACCACTATTTAAGACCAGATTTTACAAAGGACAACGATTTGGAATGTTTAAAAGCATAAGATCCCTGAGTGTTATGGACCCAATGACTAGCAATAACATGCTTGCAAGCTCATCTCTAAGCATACATTTATTGAACCTGAAAAGTTTCCTAGCTACACCTGCATGTTTAGTACTAGCCAACATTATTAGCACATGATCACTATCAAAAGGCACAAGGTGATAGACAATAAAATCAGGAAAGAAATAAAACCAAGTATCACTAGCAAAGCCCTGTCTAATCTTTCTAGAATTAACTAATTACTTTTTCTTTTATTGGACCAAGTAAAGGGATTACCTGAGAAGTTGACATCAGACAACCCAGGAGAACCCACAAGGTTCCTAAAATAATCAAGCTGAGATTGCGAAATAGGCACACCTCCCTATTTTTCCTCATTGCTCAAGATAAAATTAAAATCTCCGATTACAACCCAACTATCTCTATGATTCTGACTAGCATTATAAATCATATCCCATTGCTCTTCCCTAACATTATCATACAAGACACCATAGATACATGACAAGAGGGTTTCATCCCCTCTAACATTAATTTTTACTAAGCAATTTATTATATTAAGCCTAGCATATAACACTCTTAGACTAATACCATCTTTCCACAAAAGACAAAGTCCACCCATAACACCAACATGATTGAGAAAACAAACATTTGGGAAATTCATGGGTCTAATAAGTTTGTCTATTTTTTTATTATGAGATTTAGTCTCACACAGGAAGATGATGTCGGGTCATTTGATCTAATGATGTCTTTCAAGTAATTCCTAGTGTCCTTATTGCCGTAGCCTTAGACACTCCAAGCTAAAATTTTCATAATGCTAAATTGGTTACAAGAGGACAAGAAATTTGACTGGATACAACTATCCTTCTTTCTATTTGCTTTCAAGAGATAACTAAGATTGGAAAACACCAAATTACCAGTAAATTTTTTAAGGATAACTAGAATATGTTGATTAAAATCACAACAATCAAGCAAACCACGAATTGAAATTAAAGAGACATAAGAGTTAAACAAATTTTAAATTTTTGAAAACCTAGGCAATTGGGGACTAACCTGATTCGCAGTTGCCATTTGTGTAGCAATAACAGGGAAATTACAGGAAGGTGCAACTTGTTCCATTCCTCCATCATCCATATCCAACATATTCATGCCCCCGTCACTAGCAACAGGAAGTACTTCCATGTGGTTACTCATACCTTTCTCAAGCACTAGATTGGTTTGGTGTTGATTAATTCTAGGGTTGTGGAATGAGTTTTGGGTGTTTTGTTCTAGAAGCTGAAGATTTTCCTCTCGATTATTATCCCTAGGAATTACTAGATAATCCTATATTAGAGACCCGTTTAACCTCTAATCCTACCCCAAAATCCGGTTTAACCATTAATCCAAAAACAAGTAATTGGACTAGTTTTCTTACTCGCGCGTCCAATTCACGTGAGAAGAATGAAAAACAGATTTTCAATATCCCATAAATACCCCTCTCTTGTACGAACTATAAATTTAGCCAAAATCAAAACTTCCAAAAAAAAATCGTCAATTGGCAGCTCACAGATTTTTCTTCTCTTTCTGTTTCAGTGGTGTTTTCATTTTAGGGTATCGTCAATCTCCAGGTATTTTTCTTTAATCTTCTTCTCTGTATTTTTCTCCAAGTATCGACAATCTCTGTTTTTATTTTTTTTAAGTGAAATCATGATAATCAACTTGATTTCATGTTTTGTTTGTTTTCTTACACTGAAATCCCGATGATTAACGTTTTCTATGATGTACATTTTGTTGAATTCCATGATCGATCTCGTTTTTGTTCGTGTTTTAGTTTTCTTGTTGAATCCCTATGAACCCATTTTTGTAGATCTTCCTAGCAGGTGCAGGTTTTGTGGTTTTCTTCACACCAACTGCATAATGAACACACTGTCAATATCCCTACAATATATCATTATGTACTTTAATATAAAACAAAGTATATATTTTTTTATATGTTGATATGTATCTGCTATATCATGAACAAAGTATACATTGATATGTACTGATCCAATTCAAGATTAAAACAAAGTACATATCAATATATACTATCCTGTATGCAAGATGTAGATGTTTTAGTATAGAACAGTATACATCTATATATATGCTTTTATATCTATAGCATGAACAAAGTACATATCAATATATACTTCTCCAATTCAATATCTAGAACAAAGTACATATCAATATGTACTATCCTGTATGCAAGATGTAGATGCTTTAGTATAGAACAGTATACATATATATATATGCTTTTATATCTATGCATGAACAAAGTACATATCAGTATATACTTATCCAATTCAATATCTAGAACAAAGTACATATCAATATGTACTTATCCTGCAACCAATATCTAGATGCTATAACATGAAAATAAGCATACAATGATATGTACTGATCAATATATACTAAAAACCAAGTACATATCAATATTTACCCTATGTTGCATGCTAGATCTATGTGCTAAAACATGAATATATATATATATATATATATATATATATATATATATATATATATATATATTGATATGTACCAATGATATATATTGGTACATATCAATATATCTAACTCCTAAAACATGAAAAAAGTAAGTTATATATTGATATGCACCAATGATATGTACCTTTTTTGGCAGAAACAGCAACACCCTTCTTCTTTTTCCGTGATGTAGATGGAGAACGAACAACAAGAGCTTTGTTCTTCTTCTTTGTAGATGGAGAATCTACAACATCTGTTACATTTTCTTCCGATGTTGTTGGAGAATCAACAACTTCATTTTGTTTCTTGTTTTTTGATTTTGCTGGTAAATCAACAGCAGTTTGTTTCATTATTTTTGATCTTGTTTGAAAACAATAACTTTTTTGTTCTTTTTCTGTTTTGATTTTGCTGGAGAATCAATAACAGTTTGTTTCATTGTTTTTGATGTTTTTGTAGAATCAACAACTTCATTCTGCTTCTTCTTTTTTGATTTTTTGGCTATAGCATCTACTTTAGAAGCTTTCTTGTTCTTCTTTTGTGGTGGAGATTTAGGAGTATCATGTTCTTCAATCACTGTTTCCTTTATACTTCTGTTGATTTTTCGTTTTGTACCCATTTTAGATGGACTTTTTGAAGTAGTATAATGCTGACAGTAGGTTAGGTTTTAGTTGTATAATGCTGAAAGAAATCAAATGATGCTAATCCTGTTGAGTTTCGGTTTTTGATCTCTGTTTTTAAGGTTTTGGTTTTCGATTTTTGATTTTGCCATAGTTTTTAAGTTTTTAGGTTTTGATTTTGACAGTAATGAAGTCGAGTGGTGTAACTGGTGTTGGTGGAGTAGATGAAAGTTTTTGCCCGTTAAGAAGTAGAGTAGTGTAGGAGGTGGAGGACGTGAGATCTCCACACGTGACTAGTATATGGGTAGAATGGTAATTGGGTTTTTTGAAAAGATTTTTGGACTAATGGATAAGTGTGTTTCCCGGGTGGACTAACTATTAACAAGGTCCGGGTTTTTTGGACGATCCGACAAATTTCCCAATTCTTTTACTACCCTTGTTTTAGACTCATCCATATAGATATTTTCTGGGCCATCCATGTCATTGTTACCCGGCCCACTAGTACTTGAATTGGCATTATTTTTTTTATTTCTTCGACTTTATGTTTATGAGTAGTCCAAAATTCTTCAAATGCCTCTTCAGTTAAACTAAAAATCCACAAATCAAAAATAATTTTTTCACATTTTTTATCATCATGCTCAATAGCAAAGTAGCGTGGACAAACATTCTTTGATTGTTTTTCAAAGTAATATTTAATCCAGACTTTTTGTTTGGATGTTGTTAAAAGCCAGATACCTCTTTTTAGTGGCTTGCTGATATCCACTTCAATCTTAGATGTGTCCCCGTCCCGTCCTTAGTTTCACTTTTTTACTTTTCCATTATTTATTGATTAATCTTATTAATTTTTCTTTTGCTTTTTCTTTCGCTCTGATTTACTGTTACTGATACTAGTAACATTTGAGGAATCATCATTTATGAATCCCTACATTTTCAACTACATACTGGTCCTTAACTCCGTTAGTCAGTCGATCTTATCTCACCTCACCTCACCTCAACAAGTGCGCCTGTTTGACATTACCAACAAGCAACAACTAATCCTATATTCCTATTCAGCTTTGCGTGTTTTATCTAGAAAATTCATACAGTTCGATGAACTGAAGTGATGGACTATAAAAACCAATACCATTACATGAAATAAAAATCCAAAAGTTCTTGGAGGTAAAAAATCCAAAAAGAAAAAAGAAAAAAGAACCCCCTTAATTCTCGTAAATTCAGGAGCAGAATCCAGGATGATGATCGGCCTGCAACTACCTATCATCATCATCTTTGCATTTGTCTTCTTCATTCCTTTTTCATCTTCTATTCCTTTCATTGTGTTGCACGGTAAGAACAACTATCTCACTCTTCAATCCGCTTTCTTCAGTGATTGTGTTTTTGTTTTTTTTGGATTAAATTTTTGTTGGAACAATTGCTGATTTCATACCTGCACAACAAAAATTAAACACACAAAAAGGGTTACGGCTGAGTCACGACTAGGTCGCTTTCTTTAAGACGTTTGTGGCTATGCCTCTTCTTTTGTGCTAGTAGTTCGATCTTCTTCACAACGCCCCCAGGATAAAACAGCTGAGAAAATCTCTTTTTAAATCTCTCACGCACACAGTGGAGATTGAACACTTTCACTCTTTCTTTTTCTTATTTTTACTTGCTCAGAAACCTTAGACCTTTTTTTTTTCTACTCTAAAACTCTTTTTCTTCTTTTGTTTCTCAAAAACAATTTTATTTCCAAAATTTTCAATTGAAACTTAATTGCGAATTTCTTTGATATTAATTCTAACTTAATTTCTGCAATAAAAAACGATCAAAACGTAAACACAATTAATGCGGTTAAAAAAAACTTAATTAAGGAAGTAAAACGTTTTTCAAAAAAATCTTTTTCAAATTTTAAAAAGTAAATTTGAATTTCAAGAGACCTCCCAAGACCCCCAAGGCCCCGCTCCCGGACTAATGTTATACACGAGTACGTGCACATATACACCCAATTGTAGGGGAGGGGGTTTAAATTTAGAGGTAGTTAATACCTTTTCTCTAGCTAATCCTTCCGTCAAAGGATCAGCTAAGTTATATTCAGTCCTAACATGATCCACACGTACAGCAGTTGTGAGAAACTCTCTAACTGTGTTGTGCTTTCGACGCAATTGTCGATTCTTACCGTTATAGTAA
>JAJJMC010009630.1:540643-579262 GCA_023531435.1 Papaver californicum
AAGTCATGCATGGACAGTTTAGGAATAAGACCTAACTTGCTCATGGTGTATACTGATCTACTGTTCACATGACAAAACGTAGCATGCCAAACATTAAAAGTACACACCGTATAAGAAGAAGATGTAATTTTATTCATTTTAATATTAAGCTTAAACATTCCATCAGTAGCATAACCTTTTCCTACAAACATTCTATTTTTAGTAATTGCTTAAAGATCAGATCAAATAGTTTGATACAATCCAGCTTTGTTGAGAAGATAGCCGAAAACAAGATTCTTTCTCATTTCTGGAGTATGAAGGACATCTTTCAGCATAAGTGTACGACCAGAAGTAAACTTCAGTTCTACCGCACCAGAACCTTTCACCACAGTAGTGTGAGAGTCTCCCAACAACACTTTCTTATCCTTTATTTATGTATAGGTCTTAAATAGGGACCTATCAAAACAACAATGGCGCGAAGCACCACTGTCTATCCACCACCCATCGGATCCACTAACCATATAAAACTCCGGGTCTGAAACTATGGCAATTATAACGCTTTCAACAGCATTAGCTTGTGTGCTATTTTTGCCTTTGTTATTTCTGCAGTTCCGAGCCATATGGCCTGGTTTACCACAGGCATAACAATTAAACTCAGAATTAGAATTCTGTTCATTTCTTGATGGGGGTTGGTTCTTGTAATGATTAGGTTTTCCTTTCTTTTGGTTCTGGTCTGGTTTCTGAATTCTTAGGTTTCAAACTCGCTTGATGATTTTTATTGTTCGAAACAATAAGAATCTCTTCCTTTTTATCTTGTTTCCGTGCCTCTTCTTCAACCCTGATCTTGACAATCAAACTTTCCATAAAAAATTCTTTAGTTTTATGAGGCAGAGAATTACGATAATCTTTCCAAGTGGGAGGTAATTTATCAATCATTACAACTACTTGAAATTGTTCATCGATTTTCATACCTTCAGTTAGAATTTCATGAGCTATTTTCTGAAGTTCATCAGCCTGAGCCACAACTGATTTTTCATCCACCATTTGATACTTCATGTAGCGGTTTACAGCATACTTCTTCGATCATGCTTCCTCAGTATCATATTTTTTCTGTAAGGAATCCACACATCTTTAGCAGTATCAAATGTGGAGTAATATTCATACAAATCATCAGATAAAGCATTAAGAATATAGTTTTTGCAATCAAAATCATCATCGACCCATTTATCATAGGCCCTTTGTTATTCTTCGGCGGTTTGGGTCATTGGAGGTTCTTCAGTCGGTTGCAAAGTTGCACTTACAGTGGGTAATCAAAAATGAAACTATCAGCTCAGGCCCATTTAAGGCAAAATAACATAAATTCAGAGACCATTGGCTCCAAGAGGGTACGCTATGCGTATAACAGATGCCATGACAGATGCCAAGTAGATGTATCTTTCCAATTGATGATGTATATCTCCAAACTAAATTAAGACAGATTTTGCATGTAATACATATCTCGTTCTCCATCACCATCCCAATTGCGAAATACACCATAATGATACATTCTCGGTAAGAAACACAACAGTATGATGATTTTGCATCATAAAGCTTCCCCGAGCAAGCTTCGTAGGGACAATGATGTACCTCCGCTTAATGCATCTTCCACCCATACATCCTCTTTGTATAAGCGTTACTTGCATTTTTACATATTAAAATTTTGGAGATGTCTGCCATGTACCGACTCCCACTTGAGAAATGCATCATAGTGATATATTTTAGTTCGTAGCCAACATCCCACTTGTGAAATGAACCATAGTAATGCATTCTTAGTTAACAACCTGGCATAATGATGCGTTAGCATCATAATATACATAGTCGGGTAGCATAATGATGCATTTGCATCATAATGCATACTCGGGTAATGATGCATTAGCATCATAATGCTTCTATGGGTAATAACATTGATAAATGTCTGCATCTCTTAATAAGGGACATAACAATACGATGCAACACTTCTACAAAATACATATGCATCACAAGTTTGAGGATGGCGCATCATAGAGGGTACATCATGGCCAATTGGTGAGTTTGCAGCAAGATGTATCACTTGCACCAAGTGTGTACTACAAGTTCGAGATGATGCATCATTTTTTCAATGACGCATCATAAGGGGGCACACCATTGCCAAATGATGAATTTTGGACCAAGATGCATCACTTTTACTAACCGGGTACACATTGTAATCAATGATACATCCCAAAACACGCAACACATGCTCGAGATGATGCTTCATCTCGTGCAATAACGCATCCTAGAGTTTACGTCATATGGAAATTACAGGATGTCACACTCTGCAACGGTATTGATATATACTTATTTAATATATTGCTAACCTTGTGGAATATGTTTTCTATCGAAACATAACAGGGTAATTGATGAGTGTGTAAACACGTCATTTTTACATCTTAATTTACATTTATTTAGTTATTTATTTTGTATATATTTAATGATTTTTGTTTAGTTTTGCAGTTTATAGAAAATAAAGCTCGATAGACTAAACTGCATAATTCAGTTCATAAAATGAAGGAAATGAAGTAATGGGCTAAGCTCGAAAGGAAAAACATGGAGAATTATTTTATTGGACTAATTATTTGGATATGGAAATGTGGGAAGCACGCCACAACGTATGGAGATAGTGTGGAGACCATTTGCTGGATATTAATTATAAAAAGATATTTGAAGATATTTTGTTTAATGAAGAAAATAATCAAAATAAAGAAGGAAATAAATATTATGAAAAGATATTATTCTTTATGGTTGGAGTTAGTAAAGAATAATATATTTTTCAAATAAAGAAAATTATGACTTCATGATGAGATATTATTCAACACATGACGCATTTTAATTGGAGGATTTTGTATTGTCCCGACACGTGGCGCATTCTTATTAGATGATGATGTGGTAGTGAAAACGGAAAAGGAAAGTGGTTTCATTTAAATCTATATAAATAGTGGTAGAAGCAGGGGGAAATGGGGGAGGTTCAGGGGGTTCGACGTCTGGTCAAGCATTAGTTTAGTTTTCATTTTCATTTTCTTTCTTCTTTATTTTCTTCATATTATGGATTGATTCTTTTTACTAGGATTAAAGATGAAGCCCTATTATATATGTAGAGAATTATAATTTATTTTCAATAATACTTCTGCTTGGTCCATTATTCTTGTTCATAATGATGTTAGTTTTTCTTCATATATCCTTATGCTTGATATATTGATTTAATACTTTTTTAGAGACCATCATTTTAAGTGAAGGAACCTATTAGTATTTTGAGAATTTCATTTGATTTAACCGTTTTATCTTCTGAAACGTTTATTCGTGTCCTAAATCGGCTTGAGATAGTTCGAAGAATTTTATAGAAAATGGTTTTAATAATCTAGTATATATAGTAGTAGTAGAATCTTGAACCCCTGGTACTCTCTTCTTGACTTTAATTATTTTAGTAGTGTTAATTCATTTTATCTTAGAACATCTATTTATTCATTTTAGCAGTAATGATTTTATCTTTTAAACCAATTTCAAATTTACGATTGACAAAAAGAAAAAACCTTAAAAGCATTGAGAAGGTGTGTTGGTATATTACGTGTTATACTTTCTCATTCAAAAATCAAAATTGGTATTTTTGTGATTAATTTATGCACTAAAGTACTTAACCCGAGTCCGATTTTGTGCACACTCCTTAATGAGTGTGCATGTAACATTTTAATCTCCACCATTTATTTAATTTAGGAAGTTATGTAACGAGGGTCGAGATTCTAAACATGGAGGGTAATGGGACCATCAGTTAACTAATCAACCACACTCTTTAGAGGAATGTGCACATAATTAGACTCCTTAAACACCATTCAAGCAAAGTACAAAATATACGTCTCACTACCCCTAAAAATTTGTTGAACTTTTGGGGGAAAAGGGGATAGAAATATCAAAGAGAAAAAAATGTTGTTTATGCTCGTTTTGTAGACAATTCAAAAGGCTTTCCGGATACATAAGGTTAACCAAAATATGATAATCCTTCCATCCAAGAATAGATGATCTATTTATTTTTAAATGTTGTCCCACTAATAGGTGACCTATATCATTAAACAAGTGGATATTTTTAAAACTATGCTTTTAATTGATTAGTGTTAGTACAAAAAATGTGTATAATTTGATAGCCATGTTTATATTCGTATGTAGGTGTTTTAAAATGCTTTTAAGTATAAAATTTACGAATATCCGTAGTATAGTTTGAGAGATAAATCATTTCTAAATTATACTAATTATTATTCATAAGGGTATAATTGTAAAAAATACTTAAAAATACTCATCTCTCCTCTTTGTTTTAAGAATTGTGCAGACTTGAACTAAGTCACCTATTCTTAGACAGAGAGAATATATAACACAAATTTTTAAGTTTTCATCTTGGTTTTTATAAAATGACACTTTCATAAATACATAGAAAATAAAATTTTAAGATTCAACGACTAATTTTTGATTATACACACCAATGATATTCCACCCCTGCATAATTAAACTTTTGAGATTTCAACGGTTGAATAATAAATGTGTGAACACGTCAATTATACATCATAATTTATATTTGTTTAGTTCTATATGTTGTACAATTCGATGGTTTTAGGTTTTCCAGTTTTTTTTAATAAATAAAGCTCAATGGATTAAAGTACAGATTTATAAATCAAGATACCGACCAACAAACGTAGCCAACTGGGCCATCGACATACAACCCTTAGAACGAGTAAATATGCTAAATATATGGACCGTAGAGTGTATGGCTACTTCCTCTTAGGGAAACTGCAGCGGTGCGATGATAACCAAAGATTAAAGATCAAAAATTTTGATCTTTGATACGCTGCACGAATAGCTATGAGTAGTCAAGCGAGTTGTTGGGGTCGCGTTTATATTTGGCGAAGTGTCAGCGCAACGCTTGAGAAGACGGACGAACTCCTGATATCTCGCTTGCTCCAGACGGTGTGATAGTGTACCGCCTGATGTGGAGCAAAATTCCAACTCTTCGCCAAAATCGAGACGGTATCCTAGCTTTTCTCCCAAGTCGAGACGGTACCCTAGCTTTCCGCCCAATTCGAGACAGTACCCTAGTGTGACGGTACCCCAGCACTTCGTCCAAGTCGAGACGGTACCCCAGCACTTCGCCCAAGTCGAGACAGTACCCCAGCACTTCGCCCATGTCGAGACGATACCCCAGCTTTTCGCCCATGTCGAGACGGTACCCTAACTCTTCGCCCAGTCGAGACGGTACCCAGCACAATGCCCGTGTTTTTAAACGAAATCCTAGCCCATCACTTGAGTCCAAACGAATTCTTAGGACTTCGCTTGATTATAATTTTTAATTGGGGATCCAACATTACTTTTAATCATGAACAATGAATTTCGGCGATTATATTTAATCAATGATCGCACGACTATTGTTAGTTTTAGGCGATTAAAGATTACTTTTAATCTTTAATCCGACTTTTAATCGATCCGCTGCAGTTGCTCTTATGGATTATAAATATATTGAATTTGCAACCGTAAATAAGTAAAGGAATTGCTCGACAAAAGAAAGGGAATCTAATGGACATGTGGGTCCCACACCAAGACAAAAGGTCTTGTTGATTCAAATTTAGGAAGTCAAAGTATAACCTTATACAGATGTTCACAAATTTAAAAGATTTTTTGCTTACCTTGTGACTAGTATATACTCCACCAAAAAGGAAAGTATACTTGACATTGCAAATATGGTTAGTTGGCTACACGTGATTAAGGAATTCATTAATACAAAGGGAGAAGGGAGTGCGCCAGGAAAATGGAGGCGTGAGCTTTTGGAGAGTTGTAAATACGGTGGAAAGGACGATGTGGCACATTCATATTGGGTAGTACTAAACACATGGCGCAATCCTATTGGGTGATGATGTTGCAATGAAAATAAAAAAAGGAAAGTGGAGGTTATGTATATGTTGTTACTCGAGAAGGGGAGTTTTGGTCTCGGGTCCGGGCAGTAGTTTAGTTTTTCAGTTTTAGTTTGAGTTTTCATTTTTTTAGTTCTTTTTTCGGTCTTTGTAAAACTAATAGTTAAATTTTTCTACTAAAATTTTGGAAAAAGTCCTATTATATAATATGTAATAACTTTATTAGTTTTCAATATTTTTTGACACTATATTCTCGTTTGTTAATGATAATAGTTGTCTTTATGTGTCTTTGTGCTTTAACTAATGTTTTGATGTTTGTAGTTGTAGGAAATCCCACAACACATCCAAGAACAATCTTAAAGCTAAGAACATAATCAAACATGCTAAGAACAACATTCATAATCAAATATGAAGAATAAGAGCATAAGAATACAAAGTAGACACATGATTTTTACGTGGTTCGATCAATGTGATCTACATCCACGGATGATTTTACTATGAGGGTTTGGTATTACAAATGAAGCTCCATTGATGGAGTTGAGCCTTCTCTCTACTATGGTGGGAAGAAAAAACGAATGAGAGCCCCCCACAAACCTAATTTTTTTTCCTTTAAGTAAGAGTGAGAGTATAAATAAGAAAATTACATACTTGTCCTTAGTTTATAAACTAAGCTAAAAGACTAACTATGATATGGACAACTTTATATATACTAAGTTACTTTGATTCTAATCTCGCGTCACGTGTTGAATAGGATTTATACCTTCACATTTTGCCTCTTTTCTCTTGATTATTGTTTGAAAAACAATAGTTGAGAAAAAATCGGTCTTGGCGTAGCTTTTGAGGTGAGGTGAGTGGCGATAAAGTGACTTAGTTTCAATCCGGACTTGGAATTTGGTTAGGTGTTGTGGCACATGGCTGGTGTCATCGAGGTGTAAAAGGAACATTCCTCCATCCGGGTACTTGTTGGAGCTAAAGATCTTAACACTCTTGTGTCATCGAGGTGTAAAAGGAACATTCCTCAATCGGGTACTTGTTGTTGGAGCTAAAGATCTTAACACTCTGGTGGGCTGGTTTTTTTATTCAGCAAACTTTGATGGGCTTGAGCAAGCTGGGTTTCGATTGGGCTCAAACAATGGTTCTTCGGTTAGTAGGGTTCATGGCTTTGCCCAGCATTGAACTATAAGAAGTGGCAGCGAGATGATATATAATAGCATCGGCGAGGTGATTGTTTCCTTCATGAAATTCGCAGAGAGAATTTGTTGGGAAAACTGCTGTCGGCGAAGATGTTGAGGACTTTTTCCTTTGCTAGATCAGGATGTTGCAAGGTTAGGTTCAACGTTCATGATAGCAGCGAGATACTCTCCAAAATATTCTTTCTGAACGAGATGTTGCAACTGATCTTTGCGATTTGGAATCAATGTAGTGATTGTTTGCTTTGTGAACTTTAGTGGGCGGAACCAGCGAAGTTGTATATCTAACGAACATGGGCAGAAGCGAATCCTGCGAGATCGAGAGTAGGAACTTTCCTTCTCCTGTAAGCGGAATATGTAGCAATTTATCCTTATATTTCATGCCTGCGATCTTTGGGAACAACAACTGGTGTTAGGTTTTTCTTCATTCATTCTATTCATTGGCGAGGTGAGTTAATATCTGCAGATGGTGGTCTAAGTTTCTCTGGTTTGGCACTGTTCTGAGTTTCTATTGTACGATTGATTGATTCTCCTGTTGCTACGAACTTTGCTATCACACCTTTCGTGGTTGATCTGAATATGCCCAAATTCATCCAATTTCGGTACTTCCATTGTTTTGCCTCAGCTGCGGTTCTTCTTTGACGATTGTGTTGTGGCTTCATGATTGCTGCGAAGGAATTAAACGAGAGAATACGATGGGTGTCTCTTTGTGTGATGCTCCCAGGCATTTGACTCAGCTTCTCTGTGAAGTATTTCCTGCGAGGTCAGCCCTACAATGAAATGTAGAAGTAAATACTGAAATTGAAAAAAAATTATGCGAAGCGTGATATGTCTTTCCCGTATGTGTATGCCCCCTTTTGCTTTTGAAAAATGAAGGAACTAAAATTTTGGAAAGCAAAAGCGCTTCTTCTCTCTGCCTCTAGGTTTGTTTCGCCTTGCCTCCGCTGCTACGGTGCTATCTTGGCACTAAATTTCTGATTTTGCTGTTGCCAAAGGAACTCAGTGAAGGAGTTCATTTCTTTAATACTTTTCTGCATACTGTTTCCTTTGCTTTTTTCATTGCGATCACCATTTAAATCATGAAAGGAGATGAAATGAAATATGCAGTAAAATGGATTGCTAAAGTAAGTGATACTTAATTTCCTTGTGTACAGCTGATGGCTTGGTGCCCCTTGTGTATGTCTGACTTCGAGAGAGTGGGTATATGTCGTCGCTGCGCTGCAAATGTGTAATGTAGTTCCATGTACAATGCAATCTATGTTCTTTCACCATGCTCCGAAGTGCTCATAGGGTTGTATTCGCTGTGTAGCATGACCTACAAAAGAATTTAGAATTTCAAGCTTTTCCTGCAATAGCTAGGTTATTAGCTTACTTCGGTGGGATCCCATTTTTTAATTTCGCCTTGGTGAGGCCTTATTTTTTATTTTTTATTGTGCCTTCATGAGGTCTTATGCTTTTGTCTTTATACGAAGCGGCGTATTTTTGATGGCCATTTACTTCGTCGGCGAAGTAAGCGAGCCTAAATATTCACGTGAGCAATAGTCTCTCAAACCTCGTCTTATCAAGCTATTCCAGCTCTTTTATGTTCTCCTGGTTGTCCGTTCAAGGAAGCTTACTTCTGGGGGGTTAGCCCTAGCTCCTCACATCCGGTTATGCAACAACCAGTTTGTTTTCGTGGACCTCTTATCCATTCGCCGGTTTGGTTCAGGATACAAGGTCCACACCCTAGGAGGGGTGTCTTGGGGACCAGACATAAACTATCAAGGACTTGGCCATATGGAAATGGTCGGTCAGGCTTCAAACGTGCCGAGCATCCATGCCTCAACCGTGTACCTCGTCGCCTCTTGCATAGTCTATACCTCCTGCCGAATTCCTTTCGCGGATTTGAGAGTGGAACAAAAGAAGGGAAGACTCAACCGCCTTCAGAAACGAGATGTAGGCGAAAAGCGACGAATCACAACCCGACGATATTTAGCGAATGTAGGTCTTGATTGCCTCTTGCCTTTAGGCGGATAGGTCTTATATGCCTCCTAATAAGGTCTTAACTGCCCTTCGTAGGAATTACTCAGTATGCCTCATGCCTTTTAGGCGAAAGATCCTAGAACCTCTCCATGTAATGTATTATAGATCTTATAATTTTGCCTCTTATCTCTTGGGCGAATATTAGGTCTTATGTATTGACTGCCCTCACCTTGTAGACGGTTTTTGGATCACATCATATGGGGTTCTAGCCTGTAGTACAAGGTTTTTTAGGTCTTAATTGCCTCTTAACGAGGTCTTAGCTGCCTCTTGCCACAATCGGGCGAATGCTTTCTTGCCTCCTATTTGTTTGATGCCATCATCCACCAAAGTACTGTTGAGCTGTTGTAGCGAAGAAATTGAATGTTTCTCCGAGATGGCTAGCTTTGACACTGTTTGTTTAGTTGTGCCTGAATTCTGTGTGGTCCTGTAGCTACTAATTATTCTTCCTGCCCCCGGCAGGACGTTACTACTGGAGTCTCGCTTATTTGTTCACTGTATTTTGTATTCTGAATTTTATTTAAGTTTATCCTTTGCTGGACTTGTAAGCTTCATGTTTCTCTTTCTGTAGGGTCTCTTCTTTATTGCAGCGAACCAAGCCTTTATCATTACTGTGGCTTTGGGCTCCATTTAATATCCGGCTCTGTCCGCGACTTCGGAAGTGGTAGCTGTTACCAATTTTTAGTTCCCTTTATTCACGACTACATAACATCTGTTATGCTACTAGGAGACGTTAGCTGGAGACCCCGTCCCTTCTCTCTGGCTCTTGTGAGAATGACTTTGCTAGGATATATCTCTTCTTTTAGAATTACCCTCTCAATATTTGATGAAGATCTCTATCGCGCTGGAGTAATGACCACATGTATATTGATTGATAATATCACCGGGAGAAGCGATGGCTTTGCAATTTATCCTTCGTTAACGCTTTAAGTTTGATTTGTACTCGTTCTCTCCGTATGATGTTCAAACTCATGACTTCTTGTTACTGTTATGCTACTAGGTTGCTGAGCTAATGCTTACGAGCTGTAGAAGTATAGATTGGGGATTAATTCCAATCATCTACTATATTTTGACCACGGGTAAGATTTCATTCGGCTGACATCGTCATGATCTGTTCTGTTCTGTTGAGTCGTAGCTGGAAATATGTACGGCTCTGTAGCTCGCTGAGATGTTTGGACATCTAATCCTCTCTTGCTTCTAGTCATGCATGTTAGGTTTGTGGCTGCTGTGCTATAAAGTTGCCGACTATGTATGTTTTTTCTAGCTCGAGATAGATGTTGGAAAACCATACCGGGAGATCACTTTTCTTAAGTAGTACTAGATTATTATATAAACAAGTTCTTTTCTCAACTTAAATGATCAATCTAAGGAAAAGGGTTTTTTTATATTTTTATAGAGACCAAAAGAAAAATATTTTTTCTATTATTTTTCTTAAGCTTTCGTGATTTTCCTTGAGGGTTTTTTTGGAGTTGTCAAACTCAAGTTGAGCATCTACTATAAGTGCTAGTAGTAGGTGTAGTAGGGTATTTTATCCTGGAGGCATCCGCTCTGTGGAGGCTATAGCATCACTCTTGAGTGTAGCCGGGCGCTAATGTCTTAAGGACAGCGTGTTGAACACGTGACTCACTCTGTTTTTTCCAAAGTTTTTCATGTTGTTGTTGCGGAGATCTGGGAAGCTCATCCGTTTCGTCAATCGATCACTTCGATTAAAAAGGAGCTAAGTAACAAAACTTTTGTTTATTTGATTTTTTCCTTATTTTTGATTATTGCATCCAACAATCTTAAGACATTAGCGCCCGTAGTAATCAAAAATGAGTGCTCGATTTGTGAATCGTTGATGTATTATATTGGAAAACAAAGGATATTAATTGTGAAGTGAAAAACAAAATTGAGTTTTTTGGCCAGCTGTAGAGTTTCGAGTAGATCTCTTAACTTAGAAGGAATTTCGACAAATACTTTTAACCGAATATAGTAGACATTCCTGATAGTTACCCACACCAAATTTCAAAAATTTTGGAGTTGTAAAAGTATTTTTTAGGTATTTTACAAAACTGAGAAACGTTCCTGAAAAATTCTGACGGGCAGAAAAATATTGTTGACTAAATTAGTATTTCTGGGGTAACCATGTGTTTTTTGAAATTGTGATTCGAACGAAGTTTGTAGATCTAGATGTTATCTTCAAAACTCTTTTTATTTTCCGATTCAGAATTGTGGTTTGTGAGATATGGTGTTTGTAAAAACGTTGCGTATGTTTTGTCCAGAATATCAATAACTGTATCTAAGCTCTAGATTAGTATGAGATCTTGCAACCATTTACAGTGGTACTTTTCACCTTGGATATAATATGAAAAACCGGTACTAGTGAGTGCTTTATCCATGATAGACTTGAGATTTCAATTTAGTTGAAATATTTATCATAAACAACTTAGAGCAAGTAACGAATTGATTTTTGTGACTTAAAGTGATAATCTCTTATATTTGTTAGATTAGTATCACATTGCTAATGAATAAGATGTTAAATCAGTTGTGTATGAGTTATCCATTGTGTTATAAATCACTTTGATTATATGTGCTTTGTGTAGTATCAATTGGTGTGAATCACATGATTGGTTAATAATTGTGTATTAGCAATTTCTATGGTGATTTCTAAATCTTTTCGAATATGTTACCTTTCGTTGAAAATATGAGAATCATAATACACTAGTATACCATAGTCATATGGATAGTGAGGTATAAAGTATCTTTTAGTAACTAGTGCAACAAGAAGGTTAAGCGATCAAATGTGCTTGAATTGATACGTATGTACACAAAAATTGTTTAGGGTTTTTATTACCAATTTTTGTTACTTACTTATGATAGTGATATTCTAATGTGAAAAGAGACTTAAGTAACTTGATAACTAGGTGTTCGCAATAAATATTTTGATAAGATGATCACTTATAATATCTTGATAATTTTATATTACCTATGTTGAATGAAAGTATCAACCAATTTTTTGAATCCTAGTTGGTCAGAAGTTTTATCATCTTAAGTTAAATGATAAATTTAGTGTTAATCTCTGATAACTTATATTTTTTTTAGTTGTGTGCTTATCTCCTCGGAATAGAGAATCGTATATTCAAATTTGAATGGAACAATTGACATTCTTACTGTGTTAAGTAATTTTACTTTTCAGCGGAGATGATAAAAAGAATTGGTTTCCAGAAGTGCTGGAACGTGTGCTCCAGAAAAGGCATGTTTTGTCTTCTACCAGGAATGGAAAAGATTAAAAGCATTTTCATGAACAATTCCACTATCAAAATAGTTGAAGAAATAGGTAGATGATGTGCAAGACCTGTCAGGTATGGACATTAATCAGATTATGATATCATTTTCAATATTTGCATTGCGAATTAAAACTAGTGCCGAATGCTATTTACCTAAGTTACTATGAAATGTTATACTTGGAAATATGGTCTTGTGATGCTTTGAGTATTAGTTTAATAGAACAAGACAACAGTAGATAAAAGGGAAAATCGCCAATGAATTGAGAATGAATACATGAGCATGTTAAATCATAATGTTGGTATAGAGTACCACTATATGGTGTGTCTTAGTTAGATGCAACCTAAAGGACACATAATTATAGTTTCTTATGTTGAGAAATCCTAATAATTGTGGGGGGCCTTATGTCTCAACTGTGGGGTATAAGATGGAAACAAGTGTTTGTTTGATTTCTCAAGTAGATTCGTAGAACACCCTAGACTTATATGTGCCCTACCCTGTAGACCTCAATTGTGGGGGTCTAAGGTGAGAATGAAGAGTCGACTTCTTTAGCTAATCATTGCATATGATCACCAAACTGTAGTATGATAATTTGAAAGTTTTGAAGCTAACAACATTTAACTAAAGTAAATTTTATTGTTAAGGATGTTGAGTTCTCGACAATAGTTTTCTGAGGTCGGGTTCTCACACGAGATTGAATAGAGAATAAAGTAGTGATCTCTTGGCACATACTCACATGACTCTAAAATTACTACATCATGCATTGTTTGCCATTATTGTCAGTATGCTACATTAGATGGATGTTGAGACATTATACATAAATGATTAGTCAAAGGTGGACAAACTTTAAGGGTTTGGTTAGCGCTAGGGGTACAAACTGATTGCACCTACATATACTTGACCTGAACCAAGATGTAAGTCAATGACCTATAAATATTATTATGTGATGATGATGAATACTAGTGATGTACTCTAATAAATTTGATAGTGTATTTACACTAAATCAATTGAAGGTGCATATGTTTAGCATGCCTTTGTTACGTGTTTTACAACCACTAACAATTTTTTGTTGTTTAAAGTTTGACAGGAAACTAATATGTTGTTGAAGTGGTCTAAAGGATCAGAAAGAACCAAAATCAAATTTTGATGATATAGTTTCTGTCAAATGTGTGTTGTAAAATAGGTGTGCATGTTTCCCATTTTATCCTGGATAATTACAGGGTTGCTCTGATCACAGGACCAGAAAATTGGGATGCTTGAGGTACATATTTAATTTCAAATATATGATATATATTGCACCAATCTTTGGAGGAAGATGTAATGACCATACTAGTAAGTAGTACATGTATCTTGTGTATGCATTTATATATTTTACAACCACTAGAAAACATGTGATTTTTGTGATTTGATTGAAAGACTAAGTTGTTGTAGACAAGCATGATCCAAAAGTTCATTGGAACCAGAAGAAATTCTGACGGGAATGGTCTTTGTCAAACTCGATGCGTTTAGTGTGTGTTGTAAATGTGCAGTGGATTAGGTGTACAGATATACTTGTGATCCCAGAAGAATTAATGGGATGATCTGATCAGAAATTTGAAGTACCCGAGGTACATTTTAAATTATATATGCGCATGATACATATTACACTGACCTTAAGAGATGTTGTGATTTCAGGCTTTGGAGAATCTTAGCTTATGTATGTACTCTCTTAAAATGTAAAATTAGTTGGAAATCCTCCAACAGACATGAAGAACTCGACTGATATGAAATCAGAGTTCGTTTGCTTAAATTAAAGCATAAGAGGAAGGTGAATTGCTAAAACCCTTTTGTTGGGTATTCCTCTGTGACTGAAGCCTGTGGCCACCACTGCTGAAGCTCAATTGACTATGTGAGTCTAAAGTAAATGAGCAATGGAAAAGTCTAAACAAACTCAGAGAAGGCTAATTCGGTAAGACAACTACTCACTAATGAAGTGATTTTTGTATCCTTAGTGAAGTCAAGAGAAAAATCAGTGGATCCTTTGACGGAAGGACACTCTAGAGAGATAGTTTGTTATTGCATCGAGAGGGATGGGACTTAAGCTCAAGAAATAAAATTGCCATGAAGGACACTCAACCTTAGTGACTGGAGATCCCAAGATCAAGCTTCAATGAGACAACTAATTTGTGGTAATTAAAGGTATGCACTATCAAGAGAATTACATTCTTTGTCCCTCACTATGGTGCATTGTTGTGATAATGTGACTGCATGTGAAGGATGACTTTTAAGAAGTCTTAATGAGTTCTATAGTTTCAATTTAATATTGAAGTGGGGTGTAGCAGTAACACTCTTGATAGAACTCGCCTATCTGAATGAGGAAGTGGGTCGCTTCCTATGAAAATATGAGCTGATTCTCTAGAGCATTCTGAGAAACGGGATATTTGCTCAGGGCCAAAATGAGCACAACAATACGAGTTTGGCAGCAACCTTGGAGATATCATGCGTGGTGGTTATCGCGAATTACACCAAACACTAGCAGTTCAAGAGACATCGAGTTCACTGTCTCTATCAAGTAGTTCCGGTAACCTCTCACTAAGCAAAGGTTCAAGACCTCATGGACACCTCTGCCTAAAATGGTATTTCCTACGTTTTATGTGATTTTCGTTTTATTTTTTTTATTGAGATTTAATTCATTTTGAGAAAATGAGTTTTATGCTGTTTTTTATGGTCTTGATATTACTGATACTTAGGACCTAAGGGTCACTAAGGGATCACTGGCTCATTTTCACTTTGGTGAACGGAACATTTAGTTCCACTATGGGAAACTAAAGATGAAAGCTCTCTATACTATTATGATTTATGCAATTAATAGTATGACCCTGGGGTCAACACACTTTTGTGTGAGGGAGAGGACGTTGGAATGGCTAGTATGATTTCAATACACACGGTTTGGCTGATTGTTCAGTCAGTTCGATCGGGTTGTGGAATTGGGGTAATGATTTACCAAGATCTATTTATGTTTTTCATGTTTTACTTAGGTTTTTCATTCATGTGGGAAATTGTTGGAAAACAATATATATATATATATAATATGAATTTTAAGGTTTTAAGAAAATAAATAGATTCTTGTTTTCTTTTATGAATGAAAAACTCATTAGTCCCACATTGGAGAGTTTCCAATTTTAAGTTGTTTTAAGAGACTATATAAAATTATTAGTCCCACATCGGGGAGATCACTCTTCTTAAGTAGTACTAGGTTATTATATAAGCAAACTCTTTTCTCAACCTAAAGGATCAATCCAAGGAAAAAGGTTTCTCTATATTTTTATAGAGACCAAAAGAAAAATATTTTTTCTATTATTTTTCTTAAGCTTTCGCGGTTTTCCTTGAGGGTTTTTTCGGAGTTGTCAAGCTCAAGTTGAGCATCTACTACAAGTGCTAATAGTAGGTGTAGTAGGGTGTTTTATCCTGGAAGCATCCGCCCTGTGGAGGCTATAACATCACTCTTGAGTGTAGCCGGGCGCTAATGTCTTAAGGACAGCGTGTTGAACACATGACTCACTCTGTTTTTTCCAAAAAAATTCATGTTGTTATTACGGAGATCTGGGAAGCTCATCCGTTTCGTCAATCGATCACTTCGATTAAAAAGGAGCTAAGTAACAAAACTTTTATTTATTTAATTTTTTTCTTATTTTTGATTATTATATCCAATGATAGATGCTGTGAATAAGTGAAGTTGACAATCCAAGCTATGTTTTGAACTAGGTTGACTTGGCCTAAACCAATAAATTCTTCCTTGATGTCTGGTCCTGATTCTTTCATTGTAAACCGGCTCTGTAGGCAAGCCAATTTTGATCCTGTAAACTCTCATTCTCATTGATTAGTGATGATGGATACGATTTCGGAGCTCAGATAACTAGAGGATCCATTTTTGTAGGTAGTACTTATCGTAGTAAGGTAAAATCTTCCCTGGATAAAATAACAAAACATTTAAATAAGTGAGATAAAGAAAGGATGCCAGTTTAGGTTACGTTAATTTATCAACTTCTATCACGTTCGATAACATATTGCTGCAACTGTTAATTGGCTCAACCACCAAGTGCTGTGGCATCTTAATTATTATGAAAGTATTAGAGATAAGAAACAAAGATAAAAAGTAGAGAAATCTTATCATCTTTGTTGCGTTGCACTGTGAAATAACTTAGGTTGGTGAGATGATTTAGCTTGCTGTTGGTTTTCATCCTCCAATGAATTGGCTTCGTCAATGTAGTTTGGATGATTGGTTCCTATTCTGCAAAGTAGTAATGTGAAGGCAGACCCCATGAGTTGATTTGGTTGTCATGAGTTTGAACTTCCCAAGGGGTTAGTGCGCACTTCGTAAGTACTTCACAAATTGCTGAGTTCTAAGTTTGAACTTCGCAAAAATTTAACTTCTCATGAAATTCGCACATTTCTAAATTCTGAGCTTGAACTTCGGAAGTAGTTTCTTCGCGTGAAATTGGTTTGTTGTGTCCCACAGATTGGTTTGTTACGAGCCCTTTTACTTTGCTGGCGGTTTCGGAAAGGATATTTATCTTGAGTTGGTCTTATTCAAAGAGATTATCTTGTGTCTGCCGAAGGAGATGGTTGTTCCCTTTCACTAGTTGCACTGTTGTATGTCTGGTTACTAAATTAGCATGAATTAGTTGGCTAAAGTTACTTCCTCTCTTCTGTCGCGAAGTAGTGGTATGCCCTCGATGGTTATACTGAGATGTCTTCCCTGGCCGAGTTGCTGATTCTTCTCGGTGAGCTCTGACGAGAACATATAGAATCCCTGCGAATTGAATTTTGGTCTTGGACGAATTGATTTTTCTTATTCAGTGTTCAAGCTTCGCACAAAGCTAGCTTGTTTTGTCCTGTGATTTTTCCATCGAAACTAATAGAACTAATTCGTCAGGGACTATATTTCGGCGAAGTGAATTGCGAGCGTAACTATTCTTTCAATCTTCTCGCGAAGTTATAGTGCCTCGAGTGTTAAGGATCATATTTTTCTGCCTGGTAGGATGACTCCACTATTCGTTGGTGAGTCAGCTAAATGTTGTTGCAACTCTGATGACAGGATTAATAATGAATCTGATTTCTACATCAAAATTATGCTTCGCTGGGGCAATCTTGAGTGTGAATTCTCTATGCCCACTGGCAGATGATGATGGAGTACAATTTTGTAACTTAGCTAGCGAGACGATACGAAATTTTACAAGCTCATAGTTCTACCGATTAAAAGATTTCAATGTATCACAACAATATTACACTAATGACTAAGTCGAATATACTACTGTTTATGTCAAAATTCTCATTAACAAAAACAACCAATAATTTGTCAAAAGATCTAGATTAAAATCCTTACAATATATTTTGCTACACTATATCATCAACATATTCAAATAAATCATATGAACACATCAATCATCATATCAAAGAACAACAATTCACCAAATTGGACATTCAATTAGAATTATACTTATCAAGTTCAAGATTTTTACAAGTATGGAATAAATGCATTCATACCTATATAATCTCATTTTACTCTCTAAAAACATACCTAATAGCTTTCTTTTGATTCCCCTCTTTTTCCTTAGTCTTCCTTTCTCCTTCTTTTTTCCGACTCCCACTTTGATGAATGAACTTCTCTATTTATAGGTCGTTCAATGGGTCCCTCTCTTTTTCCTCTCTGTCTATCTTTTATGCTTGATGAATCATGTTTTCCCGATCTTGTCTGTCAATTTATTGGTTATGGTTCCGCTATACTTTTTTGGTCCGATATCTCTTATCCCGTTACTTCCTTACATTCTCTTTATTTTAAGATTATCTTTGGATCAGGATTATTGTGCGGTTGACAGGCAGCTTCTTGCTTATACATTGTCATGCTTTCATCTTTTTGGCCCGTAACCTTATATCATTGACACGTGTCTTTCTTATTCTATGAGTCATCTTCTTCCCGGTCCTTGGTGTTCAATCTCGTATTTTATGAGTCATCTTCTTCCCGATCCTCGGTGTCAGTCAAACAGCTAATGTTAGTATTTTCACTTTCCCGATCTATAGGTATTTAATGCTCTTACTTTCCCGTTCCATTCGCATTTAATGCTCTTACTTCGATCAGAACAGTACTAATTTCCCGTTCTTACGTGTTGATCATGCGATGATACCTTCAGTCTTTCACATCTGTCATCCATTCGAACCTTTATAAGCATTTGATGTGTGCTTCTCGCTCTTCTATGAATCTCTGCTTCGTTCCCTAATCGTTGGACATGTGTTATCTTGACTTTTATTCTTTAACAACTTGCCCCCTTCTTCTTCTTTTTTCAAAAATTTTTAACGGTTGATCCAAAGTCTTGAAAAAAGTAGAAGAGTAATAATTACTCTTTATCTTTTCCATATCTGTCGCTTCTTCTTTTTGCACGTTATTCCGGATTTTCTGTTAGCAGTAACTTCTATTACCACGTTTGTGTCAGTTAACATTTTTCGAGAAGAACAAATCTTTGCCTCGATTAACACCTTTTCAATTTTTGACGGTTCGTTTATCCCTCCCTTTTAAATAGGATTCAATCTTTCCTACTTCTGTTTTTTCCTCTTAAAGTTGCAGCTCTTTCTCTTCCTTAAACTTTTCAAGTATTCTCATTATCTCTTTCTCATTCTCCAACGACTCAGGAATTTTTTGCATCAATCATATTTGCTCTTCTTTCGATCAAGAAATTGTTTCTCCACTTTTTACGTGTAAGTGACTTTTTGATCCTCTTGTATTTTGTTTTGGTATTTAATCTTTATGAAAACAAAAATGATTGACATGGTGATTGTTTATAATTTTTCTTCCATAGTTGCTTCTTTTTTTTATGAACTTGAAATTTTTGATTCCTTCGTGTGTTGATTCTTTCCTGCCTTTTTACAGATAAAAACATCTTTTCACTATGTCTTCAAGAACTCAAAATACTGGTCATGTGGTTGATTCTCACCACGATGATGATCAACAAATTAGGAGATCTTCTCGAACTACTTCAACTAGACATGCCTCAACTCGGCATACTCATGATACTGCATCTGATTCTTCTACAACCGCTAATCTTGCCCCCAAGACTAAGCGGGCACACGCCAGTTGTAGCTACAAATCAATGAATCTTGAAGAATTCAAAGCAAAACACCATCTTGAAGGATTCAAAGTTTCTTTTTATGGTGGAGATAAAGATGTAATGACCCTGGGAGCGGTCGAAAAAATTCAAATATTCATTTAATAGCTTACTGAACTTTGTTGGTGCGTTAGAAGCTGGGGTTCATCTTCCTTTATATCATCGGGATCATCCCTATCAATTCGAGGTTCTTGCATCCCGCTGCAATGCTCCTCATGGCCTATCCCGGTCCGTTATCCAGTATAACGGAAATTGGTGGCGGATACTTGATGAATGCAGCCTCCGGAGCGAAGGATGAACTAATCTTACATGTTATATTCCAGATATTTCAGAGCAACGACATTATTCAGTTGAAAGTTTTCACACTACTTATGCGGATAACGTTTCCATAAGGAATTTTGTGAAGTGGAGCGTTAGTCCTCTTCGCAAGTGTAGTTCGGGATTCCCTTTGTTGTGCGAAGTTGACAATCCGAAGCTTAAGTATGTTCCGGGAAGTAGAGATGAGTTTCCCTCAAAAGAAAGAATCTGAATGGATCATGACTACAAGTGGTACCGGACACCACTAGTGATCGAAGGTCCTTGGGTATTCGGTTATATCTCCAAGGATGAAATTCAAGATGTTCGTGAGCGTTTCCCCAATTACTGTCCCTGGAAATTAAATTTCAGTGATTATAAATTTAATTATGAGGTTCGCTACTGCTCCTTTTTTTTTTTTTTAATTTTCCTCGTTGAGCTTGAATTTTGTGCTGCAGGTTGATCCATTGACTGAGCCCAGAGAAGAAGCGCCACCAGCACGCCCAATGCCCGGTGTGCAGATTAATAAGGGAAGGCAAATAACTGATAAAGAAGAAATAATTGAAGGTAAAGGGAAGCGTAAGATAATAGCTTCCCCAGAGAAGAAAAAAAAAACGAAAATGTCAAGAAATGCTTCTCTCACTTCCTATGATAGGGAAGAGGGTGAGATTAGAAATTCTCTCATCCGACGCAGCAATATTATGGGTGAGGGAACTTCAGTTTCAAGATCTTGTGCTGAGATAGCGGACCAGTCTATATCGGGATGGTCCGTTGGAGCATCTGATCGAGTTGGATCGGGAGCGGACTTGGCTTTATCGGGACAGCCAAATGTTGGTGCTGGAGAGTCCGCTGAAGCTTCTTGCGGAGTTGCATCGGGAGTGTCCGATACTGTTGCGGACCATCCCATTGTTAATACAAATCAGATCATATTAGCGGAACCGGCTGCTGGCTCCGAAGCTGCTCCCCTGGAGGCGACACCAATAAATTTTTATCTGACCCTGTCTCCACTCCCCTTCAACTTTGAGGTTGAAATGGTCGCTCCCGAAGAGCGTATCATGACAACCGATAATCATCCAACTATGGAAGGAAATGTTTAAGAAGGAGATGTTTATGATGAGAATGTCGCTCCTAGTACTGCAGCCACAAAAATCCCAATTTCTCATCCCGAAGAAGATACTCCTGTTACCATCTGCGAAGCAAATGAACCTTCCGGGATTGTGTCAACGGTTCTTCCTTGCCCCGATGCTAATGTGTCCAATGCAGAGCATTCAGAATTGGAAGAAGTCATCTCAGAAATTGATAAAGACAAGAGGAGGATATAAGGATTAAATCTCTTAGGGGATGAGAGCGAAGCCTACAAGTGGTTGTTAGCAAAGGGGCTCCTGACTACTGCAGCTTGTCCGGAGATATGGAAATCCGATAGTGGTTCAATGTCTAGGCTGCGGAGTTCATTGGGAACTATATTCATCTGGAAGATGCAAGGGAAGCTTGGTATGATATTGAGTTCACTGAACAGACATTTCCGCTGAACCCTGCTCCTTCTTTGGACCAAGTCCTAGCTTTTGCAGAGGGTCCACTATACTCATATCCACAACAAGCTCTTGCTCAGGTATTGCTATTCGTTAGAATTTTTGATTCGATTCATCTTTTCTTCCCATACTCATGACTTTCAATTTCACAGCTTAAGCATAGTTCTAATTGCTTATTTGCTGCATTCAAATTTTACAAAGCTCGGGCTATCATGATGGAGTCTGTATATAAAAATGAAGCTGGGAAAATGCAGCGGGAAAATAACAATCTGCAACAACAAAATGAAAAACTCCAACAATAAAATAATAATCTCCAACAACAACTACAAAGTTTCCAAAATCGAGATCTTCTGAATCAAGGTATATTTTTTTATATCCTTATTATTATTATTTATTTATTTTATTTATTTTATTTTATTTATTTATGTTACCCACATGCTTTGGGATCAGAAGGGAAAGGGAATCCCGAACTTGTATTTAGGATGGAGCGTAGGATGATTTCAGTTGAATGATCATGCGAGAGAGATTAATAGGGAAATGGGAGATTTTATATCAAAATTAAAAAGAATGTCCGATAGTCTTGACTTGGCCACCTGGAGACGCACTAGAGCTGAATTAAAATATCAGCAGGCTCTGGAAACTTTGGCTCTTAAGGAAGCAAAGTTTAAATCCCTTGCTGGAGGTATAATCTTGGGTTATATGTTCTTGTATATAAGATTTTTTATAGTATTTAACTTTGGTTTTGTTCGTTAGGCCTTGAACAAAAACTTAATGAAGCAACTGTCCGGGATGAGAAGGCGGAAAAAGATCTTGCTATTGCAAATGGGAGAATTGAAAATTTTGATAAACAAAGGGAAGATCACTCTTCTAAGGTGCAAGCATTGGAAGGTGAAATTACTCTCTTCGCAACCAGAGCTAGGGATGCTCAGTCTCGTATTGTTGTATTGTCTAGTAAAGTCGCAGCATGCGAAAACATGCTTGTGGATGAAAAAATGAAGAATGACGATCTATCAAAAGAATTGAGTGCTGAAAAGGATGAGAGGTCCCGCTTGGATGAGCAAGTAAAAGATTGTCAGCAAAGAATTCAAAAACTTGAATTAGATATTAAATATGGATGTGCTTATACAATGTGGTTGAGACAAGATGCAAAAGCAAAAATTGCAGTGTCTTTCAACACTGCCTTAGGTCATGCACAAGCTGACAACAGTATACTCAATAGTCGGGCTCCTGTTCCGGAGGTCCCTCCTCAGCCGTCCAGAGACAACATTCCCGCTCCTTGACTATATTCAATTATTTCGTTCAATGTAACTTGTAGTTCGTTACATTATTCTGAAATCATCTTGTGGTTGTTTTTTGGCTAATGTTGCCCCTGCAAAGTAAATATTATCTGTAAGTAATTATTTGAGAAATCAAATTGTTTCATGAGTACAATGCATCGAAGTATTTATACCTCAAAACATGTAATTCAGGAACCCACACATACGAGTCATACCCGGGCCAGGAGTAAGCTACAAGGTGGTCCCAAAGAATACCCTGAAAAAGAGAATGATATTCATAGATTATCTCATTAGGTATCCCTTCTTTATAAGAATCTCGCAGTTATGGAAATTCTTTAAGGGATTTTTCTTACCTAAATTTTATCTGCTTGAGTTACGATTGTTTCGCTAATCGCAAGCGTTTTCCAGAATAAGATGTTCCTGAAGTAATTAATATTTTCATGTCAGGCATCTCTGTATTAGGAAATCCCATTGTCAAATGTATTACTAATCAAGGATTTTCAAGAGAAGATGCATTATTTATGCTTTACCTAACATGAATACAATGTACTTTCGTAATTGCATTATGGATCAAGTATAATATAGCTTTAAATATTGTGCGTTCCATGGGTGTTGCAAAACTTCACCATGCATGTTCCGTAGATAATAAGATCCTTGTCCTGCTGGTGCTTATATTCTGTACGGACCATCCCAAGTTGGTGCAAACTTGCCTGCATTTTTATCCCGATGGTACTCCGAAATCTGACGCAAGACATATTGTCCTTGAACAAAGTTCCGTAACTTGACTTTCTTATGGTAGTCTCGTGCCAAATTTCGTTGATAATTCTCCATCTTTTGGAGTGCCACTCTCTTTTTTCTTCCAAGTCATCTAATTTTTGTAACATTAAATCTGAATTTAGATTTTTCTCCCATGCTTCTGTTCTAGTTGTGGGTAAAATGACTTCTGTTGGTATAATCGCTTACGTTCCATAAGTGAGCAGGAACGGTGATTCTCCAGTGGATTCTTTTCTTGTGGTGCGGTATGCCCATAATGTGTTCTGAAGTTGTTCACACCATTGTTTGTAGTGCCCATCCAATGTTTTCTTTAAATTTGTTGCAATTGTTTTATTTGTAGCTTCGGCATGTCCGTTACTCTGAGGATAAAACGGTGTGGACTTATGTTTCTGAATATTGAAAGCTTCAAATAACATATCAATATTTTTTCCTTGAAATTGTTTTCCGTTATCAGAAACTATGGGTGCCAGAATCCCAAATCTACAAATGATATTTTCGAATAAGAATGTGAATACATCCGAATCCCTGATGTGGGCTAATGCTTTGGCTTCTACCAACTTAGTAAAATAATCTGTGGCCACAATTAAATATTTTCTCTTCTTGGTTCCCTCAACCAATGGACCTACAATATCTACTCCCCATTTTGCAAACAGCCTGAGTACAAAGTTAAGTTCTGTGGCAGGTGCTTTAATTCTTTTTGCGTAACCTTGGAAGTCTTCACATCTTCGTACCATGTTTTCTGAATCCTTGAGCATGGATTCCAATAATAACCTTGCATTTTAGCTTTCAACGCGAGAGATCGTCTTCCACTATGATTTCCTGCATCTCCATAATGTATTTCTTTGAGTATGCGTAATCCCTCCTTATGTGACAGGCATCTAAACAACGGTCCCAAAAAGGACTTACGGTATAAAATTTCATCCCGCAACTAGTAATTGTCAGATTTCAGTTGAATCTTCCTTGCTTCTTTAGAATTGATGGGCAATGTTTTATGTTGTAAATATTGATGAATTGGGATCCTCCAATCTTGTTCATTTGACTCATCATCTACTTGTTGAGGTATAAGTACAGTGTTTTGTATTGCCGGATCATCAACGTCTTCGGTTACACCTTCTTCTATGTTGTCAGTTGTTCTTAATTTTATGGATGGTTCATATATTCGTCCGACTTTTATGGTTGTAACATTGGGATCTCTTATCATTGATGAAATGAATGCTAGTGCATCAGCATGTCGATTCTTGTCTCGGGAGAGATGTCGAAAAATTATATTTGGAATGCGATTTGCTAGAGTTTGTACAAGATTTTTGTACTCTATTAAATCTTCATCGATTGTTTGGTATCTTAATTCGACCTGTCGAATTATCAACTATGAATCACTCGTGAGCCGGACGTTGTTAATTCCTAACTCGATGATGAGTTTGAGAGCATGAACCATAGCTTCATACTCGACTATATTATTTGTGTGTTCGTCAAATTCAAGTCGAAATGAATGTATCATCCGCTCACCCATAGGTGCAGTAATTACAATGCCAATTTCCGCCCCTTCTTTATTTCGGGACCCATCAACAAAGACTTCCCACCTTTGAGAATTTGCAGAGCTCAAGATATCTTGTGGATCCTCTTCCTCACATCCTGGCAATCCTTTAATAGAAATGTACAATGAAAGCAAATAATTAAAATGATGAAAATTTTAATGATAAAATATGTGATTGAATTAATTTTTCCATCTATCGGACCTTGGATTTCATAATCTTCTTCAATCGGGAAGTCCGCGGGGAAATCAGCTAAAACTTGAGATTTTTGTGCAGTTTGCAACTCAAAAATAATGTTGAATTGCTCTATTTGTGCATTCCATTTTGCGATCCTTCCAACTCTCCCGGTATTCTTCAATACTGATTCTAATGGTGCTTTGCTCGGGACACGCACGTAATGTGTGAGAAAATAAGTACGTAATTTTTGGGTAGCAAAAACTAATGACAAAATGAGTTGTTCAATTTTGGTGTAATTTCTTTCAGCTTAATTCATAGTCTTGCTAATGTAATATACATGTTTCTCTAATTTTTCGTTCGTAAGCACCAGCACTGCACTTATTGCATCCTCCATTGCCGCAATGTACAAAATCAATGTTTCTTCAGGTTCTGGCTTCTGCAATGCTGGCAATGTGGCAAGATGCATCTTTATGTGTTGGAAAGCTTGATCACATTTTTCATTCCAAACAAATTTATTTTTCTTTTTAAGTATATCGAAAAATGGTTTACATCTTTCGGAAGATCTGGCAATGAACCTGCTGAGAGCAGCCAAACATCCATTCAATTTCTGTACAGCTTTGATGCTCTTTGGGGATGGCATGTTTGTTATTGCTTGAATTTTCGCTGGATCAACTTCAATCCCATTCTTGGTAACCAAATATCTCAGAAAAAGTCCCGATGTCACACCAAAAATGCATTTTTTTGGATGACTTTCATCTTATATTTCCGCAATGCACCAAATATCTCAGTGAGATCTTGTAGATGATTGGCAGATAATTTACTCTTTACCAGCATATCATCAACATAAACTTCTAAAAAATTCACCCAATCCATGACTTGAATATTGCGTCAACCAGGCGTTGATATGTTGCTCCTGTGTTTCGTAATCCAAATGGCATCCTGGTATAACAATACAACCCCCGCGGGGTGAAAAATGCAGTATGCTCTTGATCCATCTCTGCAAGCGCAATCTGGTTGTACCCCCGATTGGTCGTCCATAAAGGACAATGCCTCATGGCCTTGCACGGCATCCACTAGTTGATCGATATTGGGAAGTGGATAACTATCCTTCGGGCATGCCTTGTTTAAATTGGTGAAGTCTATGCAAATTCTTACTCCACCGTTCTTCTTTGGAACGATCACCATGTTGGAAATCCATGTCGGGTATCGTACCTCACGGATGAATCCTGCATTTAAGAGTTTTGTTAATTCTTTTTCCACATGATCGTAATATTCTGGAGCGACCTTGCGTATCCGCTGCCGAAATGGTGTTGCATCGGGTCGTATCCGTAATTCATGGTGTACAATACTTGGGTCTATCCCTGGCATGTCCTCCATTTTCCATGCGAATATGTCCACAGAATCCTGAAGAAGTTTGATCAAATTTTTTTCCGTATCGGCCTTCATCAGCGTTCCAATTCGCACCTGCTTGGGAAATTCGGTGGTGCCAATATTTACAACTTTGGTTTCTTCTATAGAATTGAAAACAGGTTTGGGAACTCCGATAGATGTCGGAGTCCCTTTTAATTGTTATGATGGTGATCCTTCAAATTGTTGGTTTGATGAATTTCCTTGATTTTTGCTGCTTTCCCCTAATTCATTTGTAATTTTTGGTCCGGTATTCTGTTTTAAGTATCGGTCTATTTCCTCTTCTTTTGCTTTTGCCTCTTTTTTTCCTTGTCCCGCTGTTGTTCTTCCCGCTCCTCATTCATCCGTATTTATGCTAAAATACACAATTTAGCATCATCCTGATCTCCTCTTATTTCCATTTCCCCTTGTGGCGTTGGGAACCGCATGTATTGGTGATAAGTTGAGATTACACCTTTTAACTGGTGTACCCATCGTCTTCCGATAATTGCATTGTATGGGGATGGAGCGCCCACAACACTGAATCTTGTCAAAATGTTTATTGGTCCAGCAGAAACTTCCAAATCAATTTCTCCCTTTGGTCTTGAGGCTATTCCGTTAAATCGATAGATTACATAATGAGATGGAATCAACTGATCTTCATTGAGTCCCATTTTATGAAATGTATCATAAAATATAACATTCAAAGAACTGCCCCCATCCATAAGAATTTTTTTGACATTTCATCCGGACATCGGCAGGGTGAGGACCAAAGGGTCATTGTGCATTTCAATTTCTTGATCCACCTCTCCCGCTGAGAAAGTCAAAGGGGATGCCATCCAGTCCTCCCAAGATTCTGTTATCCTTCCTGATACTTTAAAAACTTCATGGTCTCGGACCCACTTGCATAGTTTTTTGTCGATCGCAGCATTTACATTTATATCTTTTTTTTCAGAAAAAGAAATCATATTGATAGTTTGCTTGGGATATGAACTGCCTTCCCTTTATCAGGTCTTGTTGTTGATTCAGGTGTTTGAACAAACTCTTTTAGTTCTCCAGGATCAATCATCCTTTGTACCAGAATGGTGAAGTTTCTACATCGATCCGTTGTATGCCCGTTGTAGCAGTGATACTCACAATAGTCCTTTGATTTCTGCGTAAACTCCGGTTGTCGCCCTTTTGAAAGCGGCCAAGGAAAGTCTGGTTTATTTTTTATGATTTCGAAAAGTTCCGAATATGAAATGTTAATTTTTGTGAATACTCTTTCTTGAAATTGCTGAATGAAGTTTTTGTTATCCCCAGTTCGTGGGCGTTTCAATTCGTTATTCCCGACTTTATTGTGAAATTTCTTCTTTGGATCTGGTGATGTTTCAATTGAATTTTCTCTTTTTGTACTACCTTGTTGTCGTGAGGTTATCCTTGGACAATGTTCCTGCACATCTTGCATCCTTGCACATGTTTCTATTATTTCTCTGAGGTGCCCCTCATTTTTCAGGTTATTACGACGGATGTCAACAAAAAGCTGGCATCTCCGGTCTGCTATTCCCCACTTGTAATGGTTAACCGCAGCATTTGATTCAACATTTTCGATCGCCTGGCAAATTGTATACCAACGAGCTATATAATTGCGAATCGATTCTTCTGGCCATGAAGCAAGTGAGTATAACCTATCTATCCCCGAATCAACGGGTTTGTTGTACATGTATGCCTCGAGAAATTTCCGAACCAATTGCGCATATGATTGAATGGAATTTTCTTGCAATTTGTCATACCATGCAAGTGCCGAATCCTTCAAACTTAAGGGGAAACATCGGCACATTATAGCATCATCTCGATCCCATCGTGACATCAACCGATTGTAATACTTCAAATGAGAAGTGGGATCCCTTGTGCCATCGTAACATTCAAATGCCGGAATATTATATTCTCGAGGCAATGGTGCACATGCTAAATGTGGAGCCAACGGTGTTCGCTTGGCTTCCTTCAACACTTCTTCTATTCTCCCTCCCTCTTTATTCTTCAAATTTTTTATTTCTTCCTTCATTTGTTCCATTGCTTCAAGACATCTTCGCCATTGTGTTTGCTGTCCTTCCTGTTGTATCTTTGGTCGAGATGACGATCCCGCTAATACCATTCTTTGATCACGATTGTTCTTTGAACTTTTGGGTGTTTGTCTACCAGAGGTTACTTCTGGGTCGTGATCCTGCTGCAGATGATCTCACCCCGCGCTGAATTGTATCTTTTAATGTTTGATTTTCCCTAGTTAAAGATGTAATTCGGTCAATACAGGCTTTTTGTTCTCTTCGCATCTCATTCATTTCCTCCATCAGATTTTATAAGTAATTTACACTATTTTGAGTTCCCTCCTGAGGTGGAGAATGATTTTGGGTTATGGTATTTGATGTATACTCTTGAAACAGTGTATGGTTTCCTGAATCACTCTGTTGAATCTCTGTCTCATTCTCTTCTTCATTTTGGTGATAATTCCCATTTGTGTTACTTTCTTAATCTCCACAATTTTCTTGTTGAGACATATTTTCTTCTAGCTTGTTTTCCCTTGGTTGTTTCTTTTCTTTACTGGATGCTTTCTGAAAAATTTCCTTGTGCTAATAGCTTCAAAAAATTAGTCATATAATTTCAACAAGCTAATTGAACAGAAAAACAAATAAAGACAGATTTATGGATTTTGTGATTCTTTTGGAAATCTAACTATATTTTTGATGGAAAGAAAAATTATGTCTCTTGAAACATTTCTCCAATCTTAAAATTCACACAAAAATAAAAGAAATCAATTACTAGGACAAATTTGTTTAGACTAAAGATACCCAAGTTTCATCAAAATTCAATAAAAAATCATACAAGAAATCGCTTGCAATAAAACTCTTATCTTAGTAAAGATTTATTTAAGCTAAAAATTTCAACATTTCACTTTAATAAAAATCTACCATATGATTTCTAAACTCCTGATACTAAATTTCTCTACTTTTAAAATACAAAAATAACAGAAAAAACCACTTTTATACATCAGGTAGGATAAATCCTTTGTTTCTATCCCTGTTTCTAGCGCCAAATTGTTTATGCCAAAATTCTCATTAACAAAAAAACGAATGATTTGTCAAAAGATCTAGATTAAAATCCTTACAATATATTTTGCTACACTATATCATCAACATATTCAAATCAAATCATATGAACACATCAATCATCATATCAAAGAACAACAATTCACCAAATTGGACATTCAATTAGAATTATACTTATCAAGTTCAAGATTTTTACAAGTATGGAATAAATACATTCATACCTATATAATCTCATCTTACTCTCTAAATACATACCTAATAGCTTTCTTTTGATTCCCCTCTTTTTCCTTAGTCTTCCTTTCTCCTTCTTTTTTCCGACCCCCACTTTGATGAATGAACTTCTCTATTTATAGGTCGTTCAATGGGTCCCTCTCTTTTTCCTCTCTGTCTATCTTTTATGCTTGATGAATCATGTTTTCCCGATCTTCTCTGTCAATTTATTGGTTATCGTTCCGCTATACTCTTTTGGTCTGATACCTCTTATCCCGTTACTTCCTTACGTTCTCTTTATTTTAAGATTATCTTTGGATCAGGATTATCGTGCGGTTGACAGGCAGCTTCTTGCTTATACATTGTCATGCTTTCATATTTTTGGCCCGTAACCTTATATCATTGACACGTGTCTTTCGGATTCTATGAGTCATCTTCTTCCCGATCCTTGGTGTCAATCTCGTATTTTATGAGTCATCTTCTTCCCGATCCTCGGTGTCAGTCAAATAACTAATGTTAGTATTTTCACTTTCCTGATCTATAAGTATTTAATGCTCTTACTTTCCCGTTCCATTCGCATTTAATACTCTTACTTCGATCAGAACAGTACTACTTTCCCGTTCTTACGTGTCCATCATGTGATGATACCTTCAGTCTTTCACATCTGTCATCCATTCGAACCTTTATAAGGCTTTGATTGTGTGCTTCTCGCTCTTCTATGAATCTCTGCTTCGTTCCCTAATCGTTGGACATGTGTTATCTTGACTTTTATTCTCTAACAACTTGCCCCTTTCTTCTTCTTTTTTCAAAAATTTTTAACGGTTGATCCAAAGTCTTGAAAAAAGTAGAAGAGTAATAATTACTCTTTATCTTTTCCATATCTGTCACTTCTTCTTTTTGCACGTTATTCCGGATTTTCTGTTAGCAGTAACTTCTATTACCACGTTTGTGTAAGTTAACATTTTTCGAGAAGAACAAATCTTTGCCTCGATTAACACCTTTTCAATTTTTGACGGTTCGTTTATCCCTCCCTTTTAAATAGGATTCAATATTTCCTACTTCTGTTTTTTCCTCTTAAAGTTGCAGCTCTTTCTCTTCCTTAAACTTTTCAAGTATTCTCATTATCTCTTTCTCATTCTCCAACGACTCAGGAATTTTTTGCATCAATCATATTTGCTCTTCTTTCGATCAAGAAATTGTTTCTCCACTTTTTACGTGTAAGTGACTTTTTGATCCTCTTGTATTTTGTTTTGGTATTTAATCTTTATGAAACAAAAATGATTGACATGGTGATTGTTTATAATTTTTCTTCCATAGTTGCTTTTTTTTTTTATGAACTTGAAATTTTTGATTCCTTCGTGTGTTGATTCTTTCCTGTCTTTTTACAGATAAAAACATCTTTTCACTATGTCTTCAAGAACTCAAAATACTGGTCATGTGGTTGATTTTCACCACGATGATGATCAACAAATTAGGAGATCTTCTCGAACTACTTCAACTAGACATGCCTCAACTCGGCATACTCATGATACTGCATCTGATCCTTCTACAACCGATAATCTTGCCCCCAAGAGTAAGCGGGCAGACGCTAGTTGTAGCTACAAATCAATGAATCTTGAAGAATTCAAAGCAAAACACCATCTTGAAGGATTCAAAGTTTCTTTTTATGGTGGAGATAAAGATGTAATGACCTTGGGAGCGGTCGAAAAATTCAAATATTCATTTAATAGCTTACTGATCTCTGCTGGTGCGTTAGAAGATGGGGTTCGTCTTCCCTTATATTATCGGGATCATCCCTATCAATTCGAGTTTCTTGCATCCCGCTGCAATGCTCCTCATGGCCTATCCCGGTTCGTTATCCAGTATAACGGAAATTGGTGGCAGATACTTGATGAATGCAGCCTCCGGAGAGAAGGACGAACTAATATTACATGTTATATTCCAGATATTTCATAGCAACGACATTATTCAGTTGAAAGTTTTCACACTACTTATGCAGATAACGTTTCCATAAGGAATTTTGTGAAGTGGACCGTTAGTCCTCTTCGCAAATGTAGTTCGGGATTCCCTTTGTTGCGCGAAGTTGACGATCCTCTTCAAAAAAAAGAATTCGAATGGATCATGACTACAAGTGGTACCGGACACCACTAGTGATCGAAGGTCCTTGGGTATTCGATTATATCTCCAAGGATGAAATTCAAGATGTTCGTGAGCGTTTCCCCAATTACTGTCCTTGGAAATTAAATTTCAGTGATTATAAATTTAATTACGAGATTCGCTACTGGTCCTTTTTTTTTTTTTTTTTTTTAGTTTTCCTCGTTGAGCTTGAATTTTGTGGTGCAGGTTGATCCATTGACTGAGCCCATAGAAGAAGCGCCACCAGCACGCCCAATGCCCGGTGTGAAGATTAATGAGGGAAGGCAAATAACTGATAAAGAAGAAATAATTGAAGGTAAAGGGAAGCGTAAGATAATAGCTTCCCCAGAGAAGAAGAAAAAACCGAAAATGTCAAGAAATGCTTCTCTCACTTCCTATGATAGGGAAGAGGGTGAGATTAGAAACTTGATTTCATTTCTACGAACTGGCTCTGTGCTTTGTCGAGAGTGATTTGTCATTTGTGTTATTTGCGAACTGAATTTTATCGCAGACCTTAGACCGGCGAGATAGCAGCAAACTTGATTTCATTTTTACGAACTGGCTCTGTTGGCAAGCCATTTTGGTTCTTCAAGCTTTCTTCTTCGCTGCTACTTTATGGACAAAGTGATCCCCTAGAAAACCCAGCAAGATGATATGTAATTTTAGAGTTTAACTTCCCACGAATTTAATTCTTCAGCGAATCACAACAACACCTTGATTATGAATCACAACGACACAGTGATTAAACCCAATCACCCCGAATCCTCTTTCTTCTCTGTTGGAGTTATTTCTGTAGCTTAATTTTTGATGAAAACTCAGTCGACGTTTGAATGTGGCTGCTAGAATTTGTTGCTACGCTAAGCCCCAAGATGCTACAAAATGATTCTTTGCTGCAACAACAGATAATCGAAAGAAAAATCCAGATTAGATTGTGTTATTTGTTCTAACAAGTTTTCTGAGGTTTAATAAAAATAATCCCCAAATAAAATTAAAATTTTGATACTCATTGTTTTCAAAATTAAATAATTGGGTTTATAAAACAAGATTTGGTTATTGTAAATTTGTAAGAAAAACTTGAGCAAAGATTTCAAAAGAAAAATCAGATTCTTGTGAAGAACATATCTTATGTTTTCCAGTGGATTTTCTCAAAATTTTGTTTTTAAATTTCCTGACCTGAGTATTAAAAACGAGATAAGGAGATAAGAAAAAAGTTTTGATCTTCTCAAACTAGTTGTCGATGAAGACTCCATCTCATTTCACTTTGCCAAGACTTCAGATCTTCCTTCTGATACAGCAAGCCAAAACATTTATTTACCTATTTGAACTTCCCCACGTATTTACAGGCTGCAGTTTGTTCTGATTTCGGCTGAAAAGTCCCTTTCTGCCCCCCAAAACTCAGTGAGATCCAATGCCAATAGCTAACTTCTTTGAGCCTCTTAAAGCTTTGTAATAATAGGTAGGATAAATCCTTTATTCGTCCCTGTTTCTAACGTCAAAATATAGTTGCTCGAAATCCCACAACACATCCAAGAACAATCCTAAAGCTAAGAACATAATCAAACATGCTAAGAATAACACTCATAATCAAATATGAAGAAAAAGAGCATAAGAATATAAAGTAGACACATGATTTTTACGTGGTTCGATCAATGTGATCTACATCCACTGATGATTTTACTATGAGGGTTTGGTATTACAAATGAAGTTCTATTCATAGAGTTGAGCCTTCTCTCTACTATGGTGGGAAGAAGAAACGAATGAGAGCTCCCCACAAACCTAATATTTTTCCTTTAAGTAAGAATGGAAGTATAAATAAGAAAATTACATACTTTTCCTTAGTTTATAACCTAAACTAAAAGACTAGCTACGGTATGGACAACTTTATATATGCTAAGTTACTTTGGTTCTAATTTCATGCCACATGTCGAGCAGGATTTATACCCCCACAATGTTTTTGTCTTAGAGACCGACATATTTAAATGAAGATGATTATTAGTTATTGGAGAATTTTATTTGATTTAAACATATTATCTTCCAAGACGTAAATACCGGTCCTAAACCTTCTTGAGCAATATAATGAAGAGTATTGTAGAAAATGGTTATTAATTTATTATACATAACTGTGGTGAAATTCAAAGCCCTGGATTTTTCTATTCTATTTTTTTATTTATTTTTATTAGTTTTAGTTAATTCAATATTTCTTAGTTTGTTATTTTTGACACAATTTTTATTTGAAATTAAAGATAACAATATTTTAGTCTCCGTGGACGATTCGTGCTTGCATATTGTCCAATCGACAGCTGTGCTTTTGTGGTCTACGATAAAAATATCCCATCAAGTTTTTGGCGCCGCTGCCGGGGACTAAAAAGTTGTTATTTTTAATTTCTATTAATTCTTGTATATATTAGGATAGTTATATTTTATTTGTTTATTTTATTTTATTTTATTCTCTAGATTTTTTTGTTTTTATTTTTGTTTTTGGGTATCTTTCTATTTTTAATGTGCAAGTTTAATTTAACATTTAAGGTGGAATTAAAATCTGCCTACCAAAAAGGTAAGTAGAATAATATTCAAAATTTCATTTTATTTTGTTATATTTTAATCATTTATTTTTTGTAAATAATTGTATCAGGAAATATTTTATTTTTTAGATTTTATCATATTTGTAAATAACTAGATTATGATTTTCTTTTAAGTTTAAATAGATCTAATGTTATTTAATTATTTATTTTGTTCCTTTATTAAAAAAAACACACACACTCACACTTGCACAACATTTTGCACCGTCCGCTATCGAATTTTAGAAAAACACGCGGAATAGTACGCTGAACCCTCTGGGCGTTATCAGCCGAACCACCATAAGCCTTAGTCTTGTATCTTTAACCAGTCTTTGATTGTAGGTATATTTTGTTAAAAAGTTGTAAGTAGCAATTCATTATTCTATGATATAATGAAAGAAATGGTGACGAGAATCGGCCGTCTCAACCCGATGGAGGAAAGAAAGCTCGATAAGAATAATCTAGTTTTGTTCCCCGGCTCAACTATAAGAAGATGAGATCTCTAACGGGTATGGAACAATCAAAAGGGACTGCACGCCCCCACTTCATTGCCAGAAAGATGGGCAAGAATCTAAATTTAGTAAGATACGCAAGCGAGTCCTTCTTTTGCCACTTTGGCTGACACCTTTCACCGATGTAATTTGGTCCAAGTTGTTGGCCAGTTACCAAAAGTTTCCTCACTACTAGTGCCTTCCTTTAACACTTCGGGTGGTAACCTGAGCCTACCCAATTTTAGTTGAATCTGCATTTGCATGCGCACCAATAAAATAAAATAAATGTCGAACTGGTATTATGAGGACCAATACAATGAATATCCGACTGAAATTCAAAATGTATATTACATGTACTATGACCATAGTGTGGATAGTACTTGGGATCACTACCAACCTTCTGAGGGTTATGGTTCATACTATAGTGATCCCAATTACTATTCGCGCGCTCTCCAGTCGTACAAACGGGTAAATGAACAATATTATACTGAGCAAAATGTGTGATCTCCATCTTTAAAGGATTTAATCAAACAGTTGATACCTAATACTTCTTATGATGTAAGCCTCTCTTTAGAAGATTCACTCAACCAGTTGAATGAAAATTCACGTAGGAGAGACATAGCGTGGAAAATTTTTTATAAGACCTTAAGAGAAATTAAATAAGAAAGGCCAACTGCTAGTATTGCTCCAAATGAGCTTAATTTCCAAAATAGTGTTTCCAATTTTACCCTTGATAACATTAATAGTTATTTACTTAGTCAATAAGATGAGATTAGGATCGAAAACACTACTTGTTTGGATAAGGTTCAACCATCTTCATATTTTTATGATGATGAGGATAGTGTTGATGAAGAATTTAAAATATGTAGTCAGGAAATTTTTACACCAATTGTCCCTCACTTGGGACTTGACGTTTGTGCCTCTACCTTCTTATGTGATTATCTTCATACACGTTTTCCCGAGCCTAGCTATGTCCAAAATAAAATTCAGGTGTTAGAAACCCATCATCATGTTGATGTGGTTTACCCGGAACATGATACCATAATTGATTTTATTGTCCCACCAAAATTTTATCTTCCATATGTAGGAACCTCTGAATTTGAAATGTGTCTTTTCTTTATTTTTGAAGCTAAGCCTAATTATTTAAGGAAATTAGAATAAAAAAATTTTCTTAAAAATAACCACCACTTTCTTATAATCTACTGTGGTCAACTATGTGAGTCAAATATGATTGACTTTAAGGATCCACAACTTTCTCAATTATTATTATATGATGTGTAAGTTGTTACTAACTCCTTCTTGGTCTGGATGAAATCTTTAAACTTAGCGCTCTAAGGGAGGCACCCCATATGCTCATGGCACATGACGATATACAGTAACATTTTTCTTTATCTCCTTTAAATTTTTACATTTACTCTTTGTTCATGTTTTTATTCATGTATCTTTAGAACATCGAGGACTATGTTCAATTTAGGTTTGGGGGTAAGGGAAATAAAAATTTTAGCTGTACCAAAAAATTCAAAATCTAGAAACTTGTGAACAATTCAGGTTGACACTAACCAGTCTAGGTAAATGGAAACAAAACTCTTGGTTGTAGGAATTGGCGTGCCCGAAAAATGGTTTATTCATATTTGAATGCGCAATTCAGGTGTTAGAAATAACATGATTGTCGTACCAATATCTCGGAATCATCACAACCATATCACTTTCTGTTTTTATTTTTACAATTTTTTGTTTCTCTAAGTGATTTGGTGGGGCCCTAGTATTGTCATAAGGTCGTAACTTGGATGCATTAGAATGATTGAAAAAAGAAACAGAAAAATCAGAAGGGAAAAGAAAACAGATCTAATTATTTTATTTCATTAAATTTTTGTAATCAATTCAATAAAGAAGCCGCGAAGAAGAAGAAATCCAAAATAAAGATAACAAGTGATCGAAAAATAAAATAAAATTCTAAAGCTTTGTGTTACCAACAGTTGTGAAGAATCAAATTTAAAAGTCCTTCTCCAATGGCAAGAAAAATTTCATATTTTGTATCATTCAATTTTTGTATTTATTCATGATTATATATAAAAAAAAATCAATCAAATAGGAGCATCCCAGCCGGACCGTTATACAAATATTTTGGAAAACATCATTCACCTTAGTCAACATATGCATACTCCAACACTTCTATATTCATCTTTTAATCTATTTATGTGATTGAACTTTGAAAAATTCCAAGTATCGTGGGCTATTTGACGACTATCTAAGTAGAGTTGGCATTCACATATGAATTAGGGTAAATGATTCTTGTCGTTAAAGAGTTAAGTATGCCAACTAATAACTTTAGTGTCTATCCTCAATCGATTAACATTTAGTTAGAAGTTGAAGTAAAGGTTCTGTGAGTATACCTCTTGTAAACCCTCCCGAGACAACACTCGGCCACTAGAGCCACCTAGGAGTTTAAAGGATTATTACACATGCTAAGTGTAGTCATGATTCCTGCGAAAGCTAGTTAGGATTTTTATTTCATTTTTAGATTAGTTTTCATTATAGTTTTGCTCGAGAACTAGCAAAATGTAGGTTGGGGGAGGAGGACTTGATGAGTGTATAAACACGTCATCTTTACATCATAATTTATATTTGTTTAGTTCTATATGTTGTACAATTCGATGGTTTTAGGTTTTCCAGTTTTTTTTTAATAAATAAAGCTCAATGGACTAAAGTATAAATTTATATCTCAAGACACCGACCAATGAACGTAGCCAACTGGGCCATCAACTACAACCATTAGAGCGGGTAAATATGCTAAATATATGGACCGTGCAGTGTATGGATACTTTCACTTATATGGGAATAGAAATATAATGGATTTGCAACCGTAAATAAGTAAATGATTTGCTCGACAAAAGAAAGGAAATCTAATGGTCATGTGGGTCCCACACCAAGACAAAAGGTCTTATTGATTCAAATTTAGGAAGTCAAAGTATAACCTTATACATACGTTCACAAATTGAAAAGATTTTTTGTTTACCTTGTAACTAATATATACTCCACCAAAAAAGGAAAGTATACTTGACATTGCAAATATGGTTAGTTGGCTACACGTGATAGTTGGGGAATTCATTAGTACAAAGGGAGAAGGGAGTGCGCCAGGAAAATGGAGGCGTGAGTTTTTGGAGAGTTGTAAATGCAGTGGAAAGGACGATGTGGTACATTTCTATTGGGTAGTACTAAACACACGATGCAATCCTATTGGGTGATGATGTTGCAATGAAAATAGAAAAGGAAAGTGAAGGCTATATATATGTTGTGTTGTTACTCGAGAAGGGGAGTTCTGGTCTGGGGTCCAAGCTAATAGCATGTAAATCTGTTTTACACTTTACTTACACTCTGTATCTAGTATTACACCTTACTTACATTCTGTATATGTTAACATATCTTAGATGTCAGATTAGTGTAAGTTAGCAGTAGTTAATAACTGTTAGTGTACGTTAGTCAGTTAATAAGTTTTAGTATGATAAAACTAAGGTCTCTCTCTGTAACAATTTCTCAAGTTTTCAATCAATAAGAAAAGATCAAATCTTCTCTGCATCAAGAACAGAAACAAGAACTCGTGTTCTTGACTCTCATTTGTTATTTCATCAACAATCTATC